>DWBH01000416.1:0-12582 GCA_018230765.1 Ernsta delagoae
ATGTTTTAGTTAAAATTTTTCAATTTCACCCAAAATCGTACCAAATAAAATGTCCAACATCCTAATAATAGGTTGCTAGAAACGATGACCATAATTTACAGACGGTGTTGACACGGCGAAAAATGATTAGCTACATGAAAAAATGATTAAACACCAGAATATTTGTCTCGGAAGGATAAATTTTTATTCGGTGGTGGTTATAAAATGATAAAGAATTCATTTTTAAGCAATTCACATTAATCACATGAAAAATGACTAAATATTTTCAATATTACAATTTAAAATTGCGTGTTCAATTAAATTCGTATGATGTGAAAGCTACAATGTTCGACGCACCTTAATAAAAAAGCTGAAGCAAGCAAACACTTGAAACCTAAGTAGGTAGATAGGCTCAGATTTGTTGTATTTTGTAAAAATTTTTGTGTAGGTACAGTATTTCGTAGGAATTCACTATTTATTACCCGTAGGACCTATCCATTACACGTAGACCGTGCCTAATTGTGACTGGCTGTCGTACTTTTACAGCGTTCTGATTGAAAAAGAAACATCCATAAAGTGCTCAGGCTGCAAAAACGCCAATAAAATAATCAACAACGCACCTTAATAAATTGCTGGTTACTCGCTGGCAAAAGGATACGACGAAACGAAGTATTACTTACATGTGTCAGACAGTGCTATAAAAGTGAGTTTGTCATTTTTACGATACTACTTGTACGTAAGCGAGTCTGGGGAATGAACAAACCATATGGAGAGGAGAAATATTAATGTTAAGACATGTAGGTATATAATTAGCTAACAACAATAACTTCCAATACAGCCATATGATCGATCAAGAATCTCTTTATTAATTTTAGGATTTCGGCTTAAATGCGAATAGCAAGTAAAAGTTCCTACTTTCTTTAGTACTTTATCTAGTTAGTGATCCTTCACTAACTAGATAGTGAGTCAGCATTATGTTTACGTATCTAAAGTATTAAATTTCAGTCGAACGCTGTTTCTTAGAACAAACGTTACACGAAACAAATAGGTGAAATAGAATTTACGATGCAACACGAAAGGACTTGTAGCAGCATATCTATCTCCAAAGAGAAATATATCTATCTGAACTAACTACTTATATTAGGTAAATGAAGTACCTACCTAACAACTTTCACCGAATCATCCGTAACTATATATAAATTTCTTCAAAATTATTCATTATCGTCAAATATGAATAATATTTTATTGTAAGTAGGTACATGACATCATAATTGCAAATAACCAACGTTGCTCACTATTATCAACAGTAAATGTATTGACTTCAGTTAAGTATATTATTCATACATTTAGGAGCCCATTAAACAGGCAAGCGTAGGTTACCATTAACCGTACGGCATTGCCACGATTTTATTTTTCAACAATCATCTGATCCGTTACATCGTTTATTCCAATGGTAATGATGGCATAATTGACAGAGGGCAAACTATTGTTCCCATTGTGTTCTATTGATATTAGGGTTTTGTCGCCTTGTAATGGATGAACTTTTTGTATTGTTTCTTTGGATCGTTACTCACTCGTTCCCTTTTGACACCGATGCAACTGACGCAGTAGATTTAGAAAAGGTGGGGCAGTGACTTTTGAATTGTACGCTCTTAAGCACATCTAATGTGTCATGTCTTTTACAAGCTGCTTGTTTGATTACAATTGTTTAACGCGTTGACTATATTAATGAGAAATTGTAACAAACAGAAACTAGATCTAACTTGAGTGTACATTTATGGTGTTTACGGTAACAAAGGAAGATGTTATCACCATTAAAATTACTTGGAATTGAGACAAAGTAATTTTATGGATATTGATATACAATAGGTTTAAAATAATCCCTCGGTCCCGACCCGACGACCCATTCAGAATAAGACATAAAACTTAACACATTGTAATTGTGTAACGACTCTCGTAATCCATGGTGTCATAATAATTGATATATGGCCAGTGAGTCGTGTATGCGGGCTTGACATTTTTTCTACTAACCCTTCTTAGGTACTCCAGAATCAATTGTTCAAAATCATACGGGTATAAGTAACAAAAAATATAAGATTGGTCAATTAATTACGTGAACAAGAGATTTGTTTAAAGAATTTTCTCACAACAGAATATATCTATATGAGATAATATGGTAACAGAATTAAATAAACGTGTGATGTAAAAAATACTACTGCTATAGTTACTCCCAAAAGAGTTTCAGCATTCTTTAAGCTTTATGGTAAGTTTGTTAAAGTTACTCTCACAAAAGATAGGCAGTTTAGGAAAAAGACGCAATCTTAAACTTTATTTAAAAACTCAAAAGTTTATCCTTAAAAAGAAATAAGGTCATTCCATAAGGTGGACGCATTACATGCAAGAGAATGCATACGCGTTCGGTTCCGTCCGATAGCCATCCGAGTAACCGAAAAGTGCTTCATAAACAAGGAAAAGAAACGGGCCGTTTAAATCGGATGCCGTATTCCTCGATCGATTAATCGGACGAGAGGTCGCCGGATCGGGTGTCGGGGGCATTTATCGCTCCTAATTGCGACCACCGCGCCGAACGACGGCCCCCGCGAGCTGGGTGGTGTGATGGCCACAATGATACCTTTTAAGGGGTTCTGTACACCATCAATTTCTTTCCCTTGTGGAAAGTGTGCCTACGCTGCCAAACCATGTTTCAATAACTCAATAAGTACCTATATAACACTAGGAAAAAGACATAAAAATAAATCGCACAATATGTATTTCAAAAATCAAAGCAATGGGTATATCTTTTATGCCATTACCATATTACCAATCAAGTTTTTGTTGACGCGATATAGTGACTTTTATTACGGCAATACTTACATTTTGAATGTCCTCGCTAAAACATTCCAATTTGCAACTGTGTCCGCAAGTCGTAACAATATCTCAAGATAAACAATATTTAATGGTCACCTTACGATATCGCTTTTGGGGTGTTGCGAAATTAAGAGTTAATTGTTTGCCTTTTGGCAGTGGCACACGCGCTTAAATCTCGGATAAGATTGTATTTTACGAAAATTAAACAGCGGGGCGGAATTTTTACGAGTGCTACCTGTAAGCTGATGTATGTAAGCGCAGGCGGTTATAACGTAGGTGGGTACTTAATATGAATAAGAAAACGACATAATTAATATAAAGTAAGATGACAGTATAGGTTTGTAACACAAGTTCTGAAAGATTTGCTGAACGGAAAGAATTAATATGAATAAGGTGATTAAATCATCAAACTGATGGTTGCCCCATTTACAAGAGTTTTTGGTACGTATTTTTATCTTAGCTTCATATACACATGAACACTATACTATATTGTGCTACAAATTCGGCACGGATGTTGGAAAAAGTAACATTTATGTAAGGAGTTCTCAAGCGTTCACGGTTATTAACCACCAAATTTTAATATCGCACATGACAACTGGACGACGCGTGAAACGGCGTGAAAACACCCACCCTTCATCGCATTTCACATTGAACATTAAAAAGTTATAGATATTCCTTAAAAATAATTTATCTTATCGTAAAAAAAAACTAGATTTATGCTGCGGGCAAAATAAAAAGCGCAAGAAAAAAATACTCTAAACATATTATTAGATACTCTTATGTTAGATATCGAAGGGACCGCAGTTACGTGACTCCTTTGCATATAATAATTCTGTTAGGACTATGACAATCCTAAACGGACTTAACTAAACTAAACTTTCGTACGGCAAAACTTCTATTCAACATAAATCCACGATTCGGAATCAAAACAAGACTATCAAGAAAGCTGATTACACGGTGCTCCCACGATCTCATGCCCTGGCGGCTTGTGAAGTACGAAACTTGGCGCGTACGTGTCAAAAGATGTAATTATGAAGAAATCCAATCAGCCGCGGCGCGAACCGGCGCAAGCGACGACGTTGATTGAGCGATAAATTTATTGAAGATAAATCACCTTATCGCGACAAATCGGGAGCTGCCCTATCTTAATTTGAGTGAATTTAAAATGGTTCGCAAAATCCCAATAGAAAATCCAAACACGAATGACCAACGCAAACAGATGACTTTACTTAAGCTCGACATAAAATGCTCTTATTGTACGAATATAAAAGGAACGTTGTCGATTAATTTCAAAAGTGCATGTATGTGAATATAAATATCATCCGATAAAGAAAGTCGGCGCCATCGTGTCGCCATTATTCGGCTATATTTCTGATTCAGGATCTCACGCGTTACTTGACTGACTTTTGTGTTGTGAAATTTTTATTAATACATAGGTAGGTATCTCGAATGTTACGAAACGCCATCATATTCAATGTTTAATAATTGTAGTTCATCATTGAACCAATTAACCTAAATAAAATTAATTAAATCATAACAGAGAGAATGCAATTATTAAAACTAATACAATAAGCAAAATAAAAGGATAATAATTAATTAATTTCTGCATGCAATGTCCTAGAACGTTTTAACATCCAACAATTTTTACGAAATATTAAATAGGTAGAGGTACATAAAACTTCAACTAAAAATAAATTTAAATGCATTTGACATTACAAGGAAAATAAGACAAAATACATAGGTAGTATCAGAACTTTAAAACACACCGCAGGCTGTGCGATAAATTTTATATATGGTGCTTTGATATTTCTTGTTGTCAATGAGACTCCAGTCAAAAACATCAGACAAGGAAATTTAATGTCACCGGTAAACATGAGAATATTCTTATGAGCAAACTCCAACAGATGAATCTCACCACGACTTATGAAATACAATATCCACTCAAGCAATGCAAAAATATTACGCTTTTGTAGGCGTATTCATGGCGCCTGAAATCATGATATAAATTCTTAAGTCACACATGAAAAGGGACCAATATGACTCGAGGCCAAACATAATATACAATCCGTTGGGAATGTAGGTACATTATTACCCACATTCGATTCGCTAGTCTCAAAAATAAAACTGGTAAATTGAATCTCAAAAATTAATCTAGCATAAAGGTTGGCGCTCGTTGGGAACCTCAACAAATCACATCATTTCACATCGTCCGAGCCGTTGTTAATGTGGGCCTCGGGCGAGTATAGCACTAAACAGTCTGACTAATTAGACGCACTAGGCAGGCGAGGGTTGCTGGATATTATGGTAGTAGGAACTTTAGACCATATTTGGAAGGGAATAAGGGTTAGATGCGTGTACAGGTGTAGAAGCAAGTGCGCTCAGAGACTTCAGAAAGTGCGATGAGCGCGATGGCGGCGCATGATAGGCCGCCCACGCGCAGGCGCCGCGCCGCGAAATTCGTGAGAAGCACTACTCCGGCGCCGGCCACCAAACAACATAATGCCGAGAGTACGAACGAACACGGTTACAATAATAGCTTATAATACTTATTGGTCTTTGTTTGAAATGTCTTTGCAGTGTCCATAAAGTGTTTAATAAAAACACAATCAAAGAACAATATTTTAACAATCCAAAAGTTGGTTTTGAATCGAAATAAAAAATATGATTACGTATCGCGGAGCAATCGCATTTCAATACAAAGGTAAAACAAGTTGGAAGTATAAGATAAAATAAGAACATATTAACACAATCATATTAGTTAAAATAACTTTGTTGAATTGATTTATTTACAAAAATATAGTTCTAAAAAAAAGCCAAGCAATTGAATCCCAGACCTTTTGTCTAAATTAATGTAATTCATCACGAAATATCACAAGTTAAATCAGCCGCAATAAAGCGACAACAATTTGAACCCACCGTGACACCACAAACATTTGGCGAACAATTAGCGGCTTAACACGTAGTAAAATAAAATAACAAATTGCCAAATTCTAAGCTCACACTTTTGTTGTGTTGTAACTGAAAGCCTTCTACATTCGCTAATAAGGAAAATCGCTAACAATATAAATTCAAGTTTTAATAAATTTTTATGTCATAATAAAAAATAAATAATCAATATATATGTATTTTCCCAACAATAAATAATAACAAAACACTTACAAATAAAATTTTTGAGTTTTCCAGTTATAAATTTCTTACACGTAATTTACACTTTAGACTTCCCATGAGCACCTAGGTACGCTAAAAGTAGCTAATATTATGTACTTTAAATAAATCCATGCATCATAAAATAAATATTAAACGCGCCGCATAAAGTCCAGTAGATATCCAAGGGCGGACCGACACACCTCTCTATTAACGCACTGTCCTTCATTTATCTCACAATGTTTATTACGAAAAATATGAACAGTCTTACATATTTCAACAAAGTTTACTCTAAAAAAATCCTGTCAAATGGTAATGAAAAGAATTTTAAAATATTCCATTTGATTAAAGTAGACTAATAGACAGCTAAATACAGATTTATTTAAGGTGACCCCCCCGTCCCTATTTCAAGCTGCGACCGCGCTCACAGTCAATATTAATGTTGTAAAAAATACTTAATTCAAGTATTGGTGTTAAACAGGCAATTTACCAGATTTTCGATTTAAAACAACACGTAGAGACACGGTATAATGAAGAAATTAAGATGACCAAAAGATAAACTCTGAATTATCGGGCGATAAATCTTACGATCAACAAGCTTGGTACTCGTGTATATTGAATTAAGAGATAAGAATTGAAGCAAAAGCTTTCGCGCGAACGATTAATATGATCGTTTGACCTCAAGTTGCATTCGGAGCGATGACCACGGCAATAAAGATAACACAACAACCTCTTGTATGTTTGATTCAATTCAAGTAAAACACTGTGCAACACATGCTACAAACATAGGCTTTGTCAATCAAACAAAATAACCAAAAAACCCTGGCTTCTAAATTAAAACTTTAAGTAACTTTAATGAGTAAAGACAGACCATAATAGCTTAAGTCATTTAATCTCAATTCGATGAATAAGCAATGGTCGTAATTCATTAGACCTGTGTAAGGTTATAAAGCAATAACACAGAATTCCATCGCATGCGTAGATCATACTGAATTTGACGAAGACTTCTCACAAGAAACACTAACCACCATTTCTTACCTCACTAAAGTAAATATGCATACTCGAATGCAGCAATAAAACGAAGAAGCATTCAATTATATATAGAAATTTCCTAATTATGTATTTCTTAATTAATTAATTATGTGATGAAGGCTTTCAATTAACGCGAGGTTAGAAATTTCCTGACGAGTGATAATTAACATGTATTAGTAAAAATTCTTGTTTGGTACTAGAATTTCAAACATCACCGAAAATATTTTACGGTTAAGCAATCATTACACTTTTGTTGTGGTACAATATATTTTATAGGAAATAAAATAAAAGTCACTAAACACGCTATTATTGCATGGAGAACTAAAGATCCTTTGAAAGACTATTTTTAAACTGCCGTTATTATACAATTTTCGAAAAATCATTAAAAAATGAAGAATAAAAAAAAAATACGGCAAGGTATAATTAGATTGTTGCATCCTAAACATAGATGTTTGCTGAAGATTACTTAAATGAAGATTTCACTAAATTGTTTTACAAACGGTAAAGTGTGGAATTTTATATACTAGTTGTAAATCAAAACTAAATTCCATATGAATATCTTAATTTGCATCGCCTCAAGCCCACCAGTGACACTAACGACTCACTAACGAAAACAACGAAATTGAACTATCAATTTCGACGTCCAAAAAAGAGTCATTAAAAAAACATAACAGTTATTAAATGTTTTCATTTGAATCATTAATCACAGTTTAAAATATATTATCATTAGCATGTGTTTATATTTGTGGCATTAGGTACCGCTAACCCTACTAGTATTGCCACAGTAGACAGTCTACGTGTAACGCCGCAAAATTATCAAAGTATTTATTGTATTTTTTTAATATTATCAATATTATTGTCAAAATAGCACACAAAAAACAAATAGGTACTTATGTTAGATTAAGCAAATATGTACTTGCCCCATCCATAATACTTATAATACCTACCAATACACAAGATAATTAATTTACACTACCAGTAATGACTTCACCACATCGCATATAGAGGTTTTGGTTACCATTAAACCAAACATGATCTTACCAATACCGTTTAAATGAAACATTAATCGATCGGTTGTTTATTAACGTTGGAATGCAATAAAATAATCACACCGTGTTGGCACTTAATCACCGGATGATATCTTATTTAAAGGGAGCTAATGAGGAGCGTAGATCACATTCGGTAATGGTGACAAGCGTGTATTTATCAAACACTTTCGATCCACAACTTATGTGAGGCGATTAAGGTATTCGTGTTGACATAATGGCTGGGCAAACTGTGTTAAATGACACCATTTTTCATGGTCTATTCAATATTTTTGTTGAACAAAACGATATGACGACAGACCCCGGGTGGTTTCCGGCGTGGTATTCAATTTTGGAATTATTGTAACGTAAATATAAATATCTGGCAAATTCGAAGCAGGGAAAAAACATGAATAAAATGAAATATGATAGTTATACATACCAAAGTATATATAAAGTAAACTAAGTTAGAGAGTGCGTAGGTAATTAATAAAGCCGATCTTCAATTATCCGCAGCAATAATGAGTGTAACCTTTTATGTCATTCAATGACAAAACGTGAACAGCAAAAGAGCTCCATGCCTTGGTTGGTGCTACGACATCCAACATGTGGAGATACCTGGTTTAACTACTGATTTTATGTTTCACATGTTTATACATGGAAAAATAAATGTGAAAATTTTATATTGGATTGTAATTGCAGCCGTAAAAGCTGGAATTGTATGTCCAAAAAAGTTTCATTCTTTTTTTTACTTCTCATTTTTTTTCCTTTTGTCTATAAACGAATTGTAGAATTTGATGTTTAGGAAAGGATATTTAATATTTTTGATCAATTACTTCGCGTCAGTGACCGCGTCTAAACACATAATTAAATCGCGGGCATCTTCTGACTGACAAAATCGTCTCTTGTATCACCTAATGCTCCTTTCACACGCACTTGACCTCGTAGGTATCGTGCACAAGAAACATTATTGGTATACGAGCGAGATGCAATCGCATCCACACTCTGCTTACACGCGAATCAGACCACTGCACATTGTATGTTAAATGGTGGGTAATTAATGGGAACGACGCTTAATAAACACATTACAGTGCAATATTAGGCGCTTACAGTAACATGAGTGACAGGAACGTGGGAACGGTCGTAGAAAAGCACAGAAGAAAGAGCATAATTTAGAACATTAAAAACTAATTGAACCCTGCAAGCAAAGGACGGATATTATGAAGACATGATTATAAAGAGTGTAATAAATGTTCTACAGTGAAAGAAAAATGGAGCGAAGATGTCAAATAACAATAATTCTATAGATAAATGTTTCAATAAGGAGCAAAAACTGTTTAGATTATTTTAAACGTTGGTAGGTAATTAAATCGTGCTACGTACGGTGGTCTTAACTAAAATACGACATACCTGCTATGCTAGTAAAATTGTCATGAAACACATACTCGTATCTACATTGGTGTTAGCTACTGAAAAAGAGTTTAGTATCTACGCCATTATTGCATGAGGCGCTTGCAGACAAATTCAATTGAGAACAGCCTCAGTCGTGGCTTTGGGGTATCCACCGTTACCTGACTATTTACACTGATATTCGATTTAAAATGGATATACGGGATTCCGAGAGAACCCTCGAAGAATGTAATGGAATATTTATAAGCATTTCGATTCGACGGCGTAACTATTCTAGTATAACACCAAAGAAGTTACAGAACACTTATGTCTCCAACTGAAGAGCAGATTAGGCTAATCAATAATGATAATTGCCTGCATAGACCCTCTACAAATAGTGTTTACTGTTACATAAAATAGTATCGCATAGGTGTGCTTCGGTCCGGACCGGAGCAATACGTTTACAAGATGCGTCCTAGTCGCGTTATCACAAAATATGATAGATCGGCGGCTGGTGCGCGACGCTCTCCCACGCGACGCAACCGTGATTAATTATAATTCGAATTTTATTCAAAGTGAACAGCGGACAAACTACGATACCAATCAATAAACGGTTCCATACCGACGACGCTACAGACATGATACCACAATTTACTGTTGACGATAGCGCGTATGAAGACGTCAAAGCCGGAGGGAACAACGCTCTCAGATAGAAAGCTCCAGAACAATAGTAGCAACATTTTCATTGTGATACGAATCCCATGTAACAATAGTATAAAGCAGAGATGATCCAATCTGTACCGACGACTGTGCATTTGCGCTCTTTTAATTGAGTATTGCGACATTGGGAATAGAAATGTCACTTTGTATTCCAAAATGATGTAGTGGTTGAATTCTAAAATGAATGCACTTGGAAAAACCACTGGAACTTATTGTGATGATATAAGTATAAAATAACAATGCAATATTAAATTACATTAAACTCATTAGTACCTATAGTTAAATATGCAGGAATTGGACAATTTTTTAATTCTCCTTTAAGGACCCTACAACAAGAGTTAGCTCGCACTGCGTGAGAAATAGGTGGTCATTTACCAATATCACTAGTAAGAACTTATTCTGAATATCACTTCTAAAATAGATATATTAATCAGGATTTAAATGGTCAGTCCCAGATTTTATTCTTCAGCAGCAATTCTTATATAAATAAATATCCATAACCAGATCGAAAGCAACACCAAAAAAAGCAACTTAGTCGAAATTTAAGCAAGAGCCCAGCGTATAATTGCCTGATACTGATAGGTCCTTGTCTAAATACTATTTTTCACACATATAACTTACACCACGACATGTTTTTTTTATATCAGGGCAAAGTATACGTCTGTACCTACTACTAGTAAACAAATGAATGTTAACTCTTTTTTTAAAAAGGAAGTTAAGAAGCCTTAAATGCATTTCTATCTATTCCCGATATTTTCACATCCCAGTCGCAAGATTACAAGTTACAATACCGTCGTAGGATAAAGGCGTCGTCCATACACGATTCCCGGCCGTGTGACAGTAATCACGTCCTTATAACCGCATAAATCATATGGGTCACGGAACTGAGAGAGCAGAGAGATGAGAAGAAGTGCCTCTTCACGCTTTTCGTAAGAAAAAAATCTTGCCAAACAATGTAAGACATCATATAAATCGTTGACTAAAAACTTAAAACGAGACAATATTTGAAATTTGCCACTATTAACAACGTCACCAATAACAACAATTCAATTTCAATTTCCAACTGAGAGGCACATGCGAATGAGGGCTTATATGTATGTGCCATGCGTCACGCAGTTTTACGTCAATTCTCTGTACACGCCTCTTTCTTCCGTGACTCAGAGGAGCTCGCAAGCGCCACAAAGATAGAAGCGACACGCATCCCCGTCTCGGATAATAAATAACAGCCAGTCCTCTCTTTCAAAGAGCGACCGAGGAGCAATAAGTCGTAAGGAGGGGTCAGAGGTGAGGTGAATAAAAAACGGCCGACAATTAAATAGCGTTCTTGAAGGTTAATGAGCACAATAAATATGTTGTCGGCACCGCAGCTGCGGACAAACAAATGCATAGTGCCGTCACACGTGAGCATGAGGAGGGTACTATGATCATGGGACGGGATAGTACAGGCTGCCCTGACTGGCAAGTTCTTTGTCAGCCAGGATCGACCTGGTATTCAATTTGTTACAAACGAGACACTTTTCGAGTCAATCATAATCTTGCAGACGGATGTTTATAATGTTAGGTTAATTCCTTACTCGGTATATTATGGTATATAAGTACTTTAGGTAATTAAAATTTTGAAACATTCTTCTGTTAATATTTTAAGCCGTATCAATCAAATGTGATTGAGATAATCACAAGTCCATACAATTTTTCTTTATTTATTCACAAACACAAACTTACAATAGTAATGAACTATTATTTCAATGTAAGGTTAATATAACGAAAACAGATCATTCTAAATACATTTACCATGTCTTAAAATTATGTTTCATTTATAGGCGGTTACTTGACACAAATTTTTGAAAGAAATTATAATAAACCTTCAGAAAACCAAGTACCTACACAAACAAACAACTCCAACAGTTAAATCAATTTCAAAGGCATAGCATAACGGGCGATTACCGGCGCATTTATTCCACTGTTGCTATCCATAATTAATATCAAAGCATAGCCAAAACAGAAACGATATAAACAGTCTTCGCTTTGCGTACACCCCAGCGACTCCGGCGGCTGTTACACACGACTGCGCCGGACTGAGCCGTACCTGCGTTTGATTTATAACAAAGAGGGGACAGGAGAGCCGCGGGTGTGAATTCATTCGGCAAATTTTAACATCCTGGGGCAATCGTGACCAACTAACAGGGTCCCCGACGACTTAATATTAATGACCACTTACATATATGTATACTAGGCAATGACCACGAAAGAAAGAAGCAAGTTAACCGTCTTAAACGGAATGCCTCTACTCAGTCCACTGTTTGACTTCTACTACTAATAAAACTATTTTTAAACGAATCTTTAGTGATAAGTGTTAATCAACGCTATTAACACTGGCCTACACTGATTTTGGTGCCTAAGATTTTATACCTGATTTTGAGTATAT
>DWBH01000417.1:0-12579 GCA_018230765.1 Ernsta delagoae
CTGTCAATTAATAAGTAGCTAAGTAAGGTATACTAACTTAATACCTACCAGGCTCTGTTAACAGAAAATCGTGTTTAAAAATTCTCTCAATTGCTTTATTTGTATAAAATGTGTAACATATCTTATCTGGTGCTGTCAATAAAGTTTCAACTCCGGCTCAATATCGTTGTCAATTGATTAGATCATTCAGGTAGGTAGAGGTACCTGTTTGTGTTATTTTCTCTAGGTATATACCTACCTAACAACGAAAAAGAAGTTAAGTTACAGTTTTTCGTAGTAGGTAGGTAAGTTATTCGCAATTCCTTTAACCTCAATCTAATCACGATTTGATTTCAAAAACAGCAAGTCATAAAACTTTTCATTACATAAATGTGAACGGAAACTAATTCAGGGCCAGCTATTAATCTACAATGAGTTATGAGTTATGGTGAGATAATTTATCAACAAGAATCCGTCGTTATTGTATTACCAGAAAGGCCTTTTTCGGTGAATATTAGTCAACGAGCTAGAAGCTAAGTAGTGTTTGCTGAAGTTAACAAGAATTTGTTTACTTTGAGTTATCCCACCGTGCTTGTTAAGAAATCTTAAGGCCCACTCGGTTAACGTCAGTTATGTCAAGCAATTTAGCACTTTTAACTATCAAAACGTTAAACATGTAGTAGGTAGGTATATATTAAAAGACTAGCGCGTCGATTTTTCTGATGTTTAATACTGCCATAATAACATAAACACAGTGTAAGTAATACATTGAAACAACAGTCAGCTGTTGTCAATTCATTTCAAAAGCCCACATCCTCTCAATATAAAGCGCGGACAGATTGTTGCGAGCAACAAAAACCGCGAATACGATGATTGGCACAGAAAACTCGGGGGTGGATTAATAAATTTAATACAATGCCCAAACATAATGAGAATTTCATCCGCCCTCCTCAATATGGGTTTAATTGTTTCGTTTCCAGCATAAAACTATTCGGTTAGTTTGACGTGGGTTACATTTAATTTGGGAATGCTAACAGTTTTGGAAACGTTTTCGACTTAGGGCGACCGCAGCAAGCATCAGCCGTAGAACAAGAACAAACAAAGTAATTAAACACATCAAACGGAGCGAAATTGAAGCCACGACTCAAAGCCTGGGCCAGTCGAAGCCACTGGAGAGTAAGAGTAGTGTTGACGCCCCAAGGCACATTAGATTTCGGCTAGAAATGACACATTACCATAAGAACCTGCAATGATATACGATTCCATATTACTTATATTGTCATATTTATTATTGTGATAATATATTAGCAAATCAATATATCATTTTTACTAAACGAAAAATATTTTATATTCGGTATTTAACTGATATTAGGTATCTACCCATATATAGATACCAATTTTATATAAGTTAGCTTGCTACGCGTATTTTTGTAACAGCTTAATTATCTGGGTACCTAATACCACTACGAACTAAGACCATAATGAGTTCTAATTCAATTCTAAGCTGAAGTGGATTAAAACATAAACGCTTCAATTTCAATCTGTGTAATCTTCTAGGTCTTCAACCCAAGTCTATACGAGAACGCAGACACGATCTGTCACTAATTACGCATACCTGTTACAAATCGTTCAGTAGACTTAATAAGTTACGTGAACAAATTTAGTTAACGCATTGAAATTCGAAATCTAAAATCTTTTAACTTGGGTTGTCTATATTCTTTATTATCGTCAGTATATACCTATACCTACCTATAGGTACCTACACAAAAAATTTGTGTGTCTATTATTGTCATCATAGGCACTATAGTTGTACGCTCAGTCAATAATTCTGCTTTTGTTTTAATATATTTTTTTGTAAAAATAAGTAGCTGTTACCATACTGTACCTATAGCTTTAGTTTAGTATACGTGCGTACGTAAATATTCTTCAGAATTAGCTATGTAAGCATCTCCAAATGACCCCTTATTTTTACGAATACGAAAGAGATTAAAAGTTAAAATCCAACTACTAGTTTATTGTCTGTGAGTTTAACGTTATTTAGAGCTGGAACTCTGGTGATATAATCAGACATTCGATTTTGTATTTCGCATATTTCGAAAATCATTATTTTTGTTACTCGAATCTGCAATTATCTTAAGACGACATTAATTGAAGAAGACATTATAGTACATTCCATTAAATTTTAGTATTAAGGCGAGAGATCCTGTTCTTTAGTTCTGTGTTACATTTAATGCAATGCAAAATTTAGCATTGTAGCGAAACGTAGCCTTGGTATACCGGATTTGTAATTCAAGATATTATGTTTAAAAATATTACCAACTCACTAAAATAAAAAACAATATACCTACTAATGAATATCATTAATGATTATGTTCATATATAAAGAACATGTAGATCTATAAATAAATGTTACGTGCTTACATACATGTATCTCTAGGTATAAGCCACTGTACCATATATTAGCAGAATCGACATGGGCACAATCCGGACATCGCTCGACTGCGAGTGACGGACGCCCGGGAGTTCCGGATGAAGTCCTAAGTGCTCCTCACACTCACATTACATCCTATATATCTCCTAGATATAAGACATTGTTGTATATACAAGTAATACGGTACATAATAATATAATACGGTACATCGTAAGGTCTTAGGTCGTGACGGCACTAAGCTGCTTGGGGTTGACTGTTCACCAGCGTGACCTGATTGCGTCAGCCTGTTAGTATAGTAAATCAACACAAATGCTTTTTGAGTTGTATTTTTTAATATTATATACTAATATACTGTTATGTGTTATTTGATTGTACTTGTGATATTATAATATCAAAAGTGATAGTGAAGGTAAAAAACTAGTAGGTATACTGAACGTGTTATCACTTATTTTAATCCAATAAAGCCAAATTCGAGATCCTTCTTTGAATGGAGACCATAAGTCAGCTATATCTAATTGACCTAGAAATACCTTCCCAATGTAGCTACTGTAATTATACTTTACATCCATAAACTAAATCTTGATTAACTAAGAATTTTGTCTACTTACAATCTTACAAAGCAATTGTATGAATAATTTTATT
Organism: Ernsta delagoae; assembly: GCA_018230765.1. Taxonomy (NCBI): domain Eukaryota; kingdom Metazoa; phylum Arthropoda; class Insecta; order Lepidoptera; family Hesperiidae; genus Ernsta; species Ernsta delagoae. The sequence goes on from DWBH01000417.1 coordinate 3,053, forward strand.
GTACTTAAATACCTATATAGTGCTTGCGTAATGCATAGTTAGGTAGCCACAAATGGAGTGTTGATCATAAATTTGTTAGTATGAATTATTCGTCTGTAGATTCTATTACTGATATGTCACATAAAGTCCCACGTCGCACCTCTGTCTATCGCATATAAATATAGCATCGAGTCGAAGTGGAATAGACTGAAGTCTAGACTACTTCAGACACTATTCTTGTCTTAAAACAAAGCACTATCATAAGTATTTATATAAAACTGAATATGTTACTTATGAACACAGATATTTATGGATCTAAACTATAATCTCTGCTCACTGCTACTCTTCAACCAATCACATCTGGAAGCTTTCTTGAATCGCTTTCTTTAAGGTAAAACTGGGCGTGGCTATGGTACACTAGCTACCTATTATTCCCTATTCGGAGAACGTATCCTCACAGACTTAGACTTAGGCTTGTTCATCAACTTCTCATTAATTCTTACTTTCTTGCTAAAAAGTGTAAGAACTTAGGTACTCTGATACAACATCCGGAAATTCATACCAACATTTTAACAAAATTATCCTCGCCTGCTTGGGTGTAGCACATCAAAAGCGGCCCTCAAGCCCACCAAAAACAAATTGTAAACAAAGTTCAATAGCAAGCGGTACAGCGACTCACAGGAGATCGTCCGGACAATAGTCGAGACCGGATGCGTGTTTCCCTTTGTACCGGCGCTTTTAAGTTCTTACCGATCGCTAGCACGGTGGGACAAAAAACAAATATATTTTTAGATAGATAAAAAAATACTAACATATTTATAGGATAAGGAGAAAATAATCACATACATATAATGAAAGAAATGTTGCTACGGTAAAACAATGCTCACAAGACAAGAGGGTCTAAATTACACAATATTTAAGTAGATTCTGTTAAGCAAAACTTAAAAAGAAAGTAACCTACCTACCTATGAACCTAATACTATTTCAATAAATTGTAGGTAGATTAACACGAACAATATTATTATCTAAGTTCATATAAGCTTCCAATTTAGCAAGTTATACATTATATACAATAATATTAATAACTTTGAATAAGTCCTCCTAGTTCCAAAAAAACTTTTAGGTAGGTCTTTTGAACTCTATTTAAAATTCCGAGGAAAAGTTCACGTTCCTCAAATGTTGACTTTAGAGCCGAGTGAAGACAAAATTTCAGTAATTTTTTTTATAATAACGTCTATGAATAAAGAAACTACCTATGATATAACAACGACTCACATTTAAAACAACTTACAAAAGATGTACACATTACAATTTGTGTTTAACTTTCCCTAAAGCCAATATTATGATAAGTTTTATCGGGAAAGCAATATCGGAGATGGGTTGAAACAATATTTTATTACATCACATAATTTGGCGTTCTTTCGAAAATAGCTAAGTAAGTAGAAGAAAGAGGTAGCTATTATTTTGTAATATCACGACTGGACCTATCTTTATTTAATAAACAATAAACATAAGTATTTTATTGACAGAGTCTGGGAAAAACATGATAATATACAAAATATGTAGTCGGTATTATTTTCTTTACATAATTATGTACATATATCTACTTTCGCAAGCGGAATTATGTTCAAAATACCTATTCGCATGTTTTCCTTAAAAATTTTCTTCAATTATTGATTTTGCAAACTCTACCTAACAAAAGTGCGCGGCGCAAAAAGCCGCATGCGACCTTAGGCAGGGTAAATTTCATACAACCACTATTTTCCTAAAGCAGGTACGCGGATGCCTTTTGTGTGTCGCTCGAGGCCCACGCTCTTTTTCTCTCATTGTCCAGATTGTTCACCGGATAGGAAATCGATGACGTGTGCTGAATTCACGCTTCGGTTAAAAGAAACTTTACGATTTAGGTACGTACTTCTATACGCTAAGGTAAATATGTTAATGTTCAATTAAGCCTTGGTAGCTACATAGTTTCATCAAAATTGGGGATAGGTAACAGCTAAAAAATTACAAAATTAATTTTTAAACAGATTTGCCAATTTGCATGGAAATGAGAATATCAAAGAAATAATGTTCTCATTTTAAGTAATGCTAATGATAATAGATATTGGAGTCCCTTTTTGAAAAAAACATCGAATGAATTGTCGTCTCCACCCACTCCAAGATTCCAAAGCCATTGATATGGATACAGTACTTAGAATAAAAAGAAGTGGAGTAGGTAAAGGTACGAGTAGAAGCTAATTATCCCGTAAGGTCGGTTCGAGTATTATGCGATAAAATCGCATAAATCGTTCGCTTATATTTATGAGAGCATAGGAGGGGTAATGACGTGCTGAATTAAGCCGACATTTTTTCTAAGTGGGCATAAACGGGCCTCTACCCGTATATATTGAGTGTCGTATATTTTACGATCCACTCGCTCGAGGGCACTTCCATAGGGCGAGCATCCGCATGGAGTGGACAAAATTACCTCCGTCATGTTTTACAAACCGGACCAGTCGGTTTTAAATCAGAATCCTTCCATATTGCTGATATCACATCACCCTATCATATAAAATATGTCTACGATCGCGCGTATTATAAACGGGTTTATTTTTAGGGTTACGCTACGAAATGGCCAAATAAAAACCAGTAACTGAACAGAATGTAAAATAAATATTTGCTATAAAAAAACTTTAATCCAATCTTCTTGCAGCGGCAGCTGCTACATTTTACAGTTTTTGAACAATAATTAAATAAATTGCTTTCTTAAAAATATAATTTCGTACAGTCAAAAATGATGATGGATTGATTTTAAAAAGAAACTTTGAATGAAGTAGTCAATTGATAGTAGGTATAATAAGCATAAATACATACCAACTTTCTTAAGAATTTTTTAAGTAATAAATTTCGCATCAGCATAAAATAATTAAAGTTAAGGTAAAATTGAGGTTACTCAATCGCTCCTTATAGAATTGAACTAACCTGTTGGTTCATCTTTTAGGGAAAGATATAAAACCCTTGGTTATACTCACATCACGCTTGGCTGGTTTCTTTGAATTTTCTATTCACCTTTTTATTGATAGATAGCATAGTTATCGGGAATTTATTTGAGCATAGGTAGTGTCAACTAGGTTGAAGTACGATAATATATGATTTCTAATCTGAACATCACCCATTGGATTTGTACTTTTCGTTTCACGTACCCCATAAGATGGATTAATTGAAATAATATCACTTACACCTTGACAGATGTCTTGCTTAGCAGAGTATTTATCAGAATTTTATAAAAGTTTTATATGCTAGTAGGTACAGCATATTTAAAACATCATTAGAGGTTCGAATTTGAACATTTAGAACTTCTTTATTGTGTAACATTCAATGCGCAACATCAAGATGATACTCTATTACTCTATATAATATCATGATAATAAAAACTAACCATAAATCCGTTATTCATTAGGCACGTTGAACAAAGGCAATCCCCAACCGTCATTTGTGTCTCATCAAAAACATTAAACGTTTAGTTCGTTAATTTATTTTACAATGAAGCACCACGAGGCAGGTCTTCGGACATGCAAACAATTAATTACGGAATATTAATGCGAGGCATTAGTCAGGCGTGTCAGCGCTCGGACTTGCGGTTCACCAGCTCATCTTAGTACTGTTCGCGTTCCCGTTGTTATAAGTTTTGTTAAATAAGTAGTTTAGGTATTACCCTTACACATAATTGAATTTATTTAAACAATTACAAATCAATATCATTGGCCGTAACCTTCTCTAATTACTTATCCAGGCAGTTCTGAAAGTAGACTTATATTTTTTAATAGATCATGATTAAAAACTACTAGTACCTTCTCTAAATCGCGAAACAAACATTATAATAAGCATAAGCTATTATCATATCCCAAGCCCCGGCCCTCGCACGCAGCTAACATCCTAATCACCTGTTTATGCATTATGACGCGATTACGATGAAATTATTTAGCTCAACCATGTACATTAATTAGCCATCGACAAGCCGAACGAGGTGTGGGCAGCGGCCGGCTGATAACGTACGTGTAATCCGATAAAATATATATGTACCTATTGCCCCCGCCGCTCGTTACTTGTAATTACTTCCTGACATGGTTTAGAGAGCCACAACGGAAAGGAAAAATAAAGTGTATTTTTACCACAGGATAGCTTTTTCATATATTCTTCAGCGTGCAATGCGCTACAGAAAACCTTTTTGTTCTTCTAATAGGTAATAGTAGATACTCGCTTAAGTAGTTCAGTAACTCGAGGGTAAGTTAAAGCGACATTTACGTTAATTAATTTATAAGTTAATTTTTCTATGAGGAGGGGAAATAGAAGAAGTTGATGCGTTTCATATTTTTATTAGTAAACTTACTTATATAATAACTTAATAAAAATTATATTTTAGAGGTCTTAAGCAATAAACAAACAAATCAATTATATGATAACCAACAACAAATACAGCCAAAGGAAAAAATATAATTGATTCAATCTTCAACATACCTACCAAATAAAAATCTCGTACAAACTGACCGCACAATAAAAACAAAACAAAATATTCTTAATTAAATAGACATCATGCATTGAACAAACCCACATAATATGCGCAACCGAACCTCATATGTAGATACTTACGAATTCATTTCAGTGGAATTTCTAAACAACGGTACCCCGAGTTCCCATTGGTATTTCAACAAAGCCTGAAAGTTGTAGAGGTATTCGAAATTGTTTACAAAATTCAATCCTAAAGCTTCGAGCCAGATTAAATCTAATTTCAACTTGAAGGTAAGTCTGAAATAAGTCTTCATAAAACCGGATCCCTTTGATTTAACCCTTCCCGAAGTTAGACTTGCTGATTGCCCGAAAGTTAGTCTTACTTGTTTTTCACGCTGTCTTTTTTGCCATAGAAAAAACAAATCGAAATAAAGCTAGCTACCTAAGCCATCTCGGTATCTGAAACCTGAGTGTCTGAAAGTCACCTCAGGGGGATTTTACGTAATTAGGTACATAGAGCTACTTACGCACAAAGAGATTTAAAATTTTTTACCTCAATCTTGTAAAAACTTTAGAATATTTTGTTTGACTAAATCGTCGTACTTACGAACTAACAACATTATTTAAATTTAAAAATTGTTTTATAGTATTCATGTGTGTTGTTTCAAAAACGTAATTATTTATAAAATAAATCGAGTTCCCACTCGACAATTTTACGAACGAGAAATCAACAAAATATCTCCGCTTCGGTCGGATAGAAGTTTGTTCATTTTTGTAACGCTTCATTTGCAGCGCAACTTTAGTTGTTCTGAGCTTCGAATTTCCTCAAACGAATACTTAGAAGCAGACCTTATTGAAAGTTTTAAAAATACCGATGAATTGTTCCGAAAACTTCGCGGAGTATTATTGAAAGTTGTGTTCAAAACGTCAGGATTTTAAGTTTAGCCAGTTTTTTAGTTTAGTTTAGTCAGATTTTTAATTATTATATTGACTTTGTATTTTATTTTGTATAAAATTAGCTACAACGACCTGTGTCTAAATTCTTTCATTCATAATGAACATAGGAAATAATATAAATTTATGTAAAACGTTACTCATTACATTACAACTAAGGATATTGAAGCATCATCATATATTATCATTATGTTGCCAACATTCTAACTTGGCACTAATTAATTAATTTTGTTCTTAAACCAGAACACATAGAGGAATTCGCTCATCGTCTACGATATGAGTAAGATAAAAGCGGGAACAGCAGACAAACGTGGCCATATTACCCAATCCTCGTTATTAAAATTACTTGGCAGATACAAACAAGCTTTTTATACTCGGTGAATAAAACCTACTGCAATACCTAAACAGAGTAATTTCATTTTTGCTTTGTGGCTACAATCGTTACATTAAATTACTTTGGAAACATTCTCATTGTTGTCAGGACAGGATTCTTCTTTCTATTTCTTACAAAAAAATGATAAAATCAAATACAGTAAATACCTACCTACCCTACCTGTCTTTTTATATGATATCTACCTATTACAGACGTAGAACTACCTATACTTATTTAGTTGGTTACGTAGCTACTTCAGGTGGTACGGTTTGGTTCTGAGAAGAATATTATACTGTAGGTAGGTAGGTTTTTAAGTTTACGGAAGCGGCACTGCCCCGCGACGACGTAGCGTTTATAACCATACAATTAAGCCAAAATGTTTTCTATAATATATTTTTAGCTATTTGCTTTTACAGCCGGAGTCAGTGTATTTGCTATCGTCTTCTTAAAATCTCCTTGGCTCACCGCGGGAGGCGTCAATTGCTGAATCTCTCCCGCTTCCGATCTTGCAGTGCGACTACAGATACCAATTGATTCGCAATTTATACTTAGTACCTTATTTAAGATGGTATAATACAGTAGAAATAGTATTATGTAAGAGGCATATTATTATTTGTGTTACCTACTCATTTCACATCACTATCAATAATTATGATTTCATTAACAATTCTTTATTTAGTATCCCATTACTTAGCATCCGACCCTCAATTATTATACATAAGAAGAACCAAGATGCTGGCTAAGTTTGAAGAGGACTTGTATGTATTGAAACGCTCAATATAACAAGATAACTGTATAATAGAATTTTTAATCAAACCGATTGACAGTAGTAAAAATTCATTTCGAGTTTGATAAAGAAAAGTATTATTCTAAGGGATAAGTACCTAAAGAAAGAAAATAAAGTAACAGAAACTACCTACCCATAGGCCGCTTTGAGATTTGGACTATACTTTTTAAGTGATGCAAATAGTGAACCTAAGTACAGCTTATTGTGTGCACTCACAAGAACCGACATTAAACTGAAAGCGGTTTGAGAAAGCCTTCCCGAAGTGAGGTAGGTATCGGAATAGCAACCATTCACTCCTTAATGCACCTGTCTAGCCTGCAATATGCGTATTGAGTACGTCATCAGTTACGATTGTGTTCAATGTTCCCTTTAAAACAGCTTACAGTTCCTGCGAATAATTTTAAATCTCAAAAAATTTCACGTAATAATAGCGAAATGTCATATCTCTGTACATAACTACATACTCGTACTCGCGATACTTAACGCTTTTTACTCGATGCGTCAGGGTTATATAATTTGGGTTTTGTATGTTGTACCTACGTTGTCTGTTAACAATTTAAGTTTTTGAACTTATTAATCGATAAAAACATCATCTTTGGTACCTACAATGCAGACGTAAAGCCATATTTTATTACCTTCTCACCTACTTCACTGTATATCCCCCGACGAATCTATAAAACCTTTTTCTGGAATTGAATCATCTCATTTCACATTACTTTCCGCACGTTTGACAGCTCGCACCTTTTATAAGTCGAGATGTACCGATTATTTGCCTGTTATTTTATTTGCGTCGAACCCTCGGCCGGCCCAGCAGATAGATGGGGCAATCAGTCCGACCCTGTCGAGACCCATGCTGACGCGGATTTCACAGCAAAGTCCCTTGCAAGGGAATTTATGGATCACACGTTGTAAATCTATCCTCTATGTTTACTTAATATGCCTATACGTTCACCCGATAAGGTATATTGATTTATGTCACGAGAACAGAGAATAACATCCTCAATTACGGAACTAGATTAAGCTAAGCAAACACGGCTCACGAAATTCGATCCCTCGTGACAGTGTGTTAAGACTAAGGTTTATTAAAGAGAAAGTCAAATGAAAGAGAATTATCGTGGAACGTGAAGGGGGTGACGATTGCTCCACCTGTCTCCGCCGAGCTGATTTAAAGCCACGGCTGCTAATAAAATAAGCTGCCTAATAAGAGTTCCTGATAGCAATAGGGAGTGAAGGTGGTGCTCGATGTTTTATCGATTCTGTAAAATTATTTCATTACTTAAAGACGGTCTTTATCTGATATTTGTGGCTAACTTAATATATATGATTATGTATTTTACTAATGTGAATATGACAACATACGTATATTATTATGTTAGAATTCTAGAAAATTGATTAATAAGAGCAACAAATAATGTTTGTGACTTTAAAAACATAATTTTCATTAGATACCTCACCATAAAAATATCTTAAATTTAAACAAATTAGTTATGGTCTCAACAATAAATTTATTGTAAAATAGACCACATCTCAGCATTAAGTGGGTAATTTTAATTGAGTACCAGATTTGACCCAAGCAAACAAACAAATGGACATAAACAAATAAACAAAAACAAAGCTAAATAAACCCTTTTAAAATGCATAATACACGTTCGATTTTACAAGAACCAAGAACGTCGATACTTACTAGACATCCCCAGTCTCCTCAAGCGGTATCAAGCGCACGTCGTCAGTTTGCGCCCCATTTGAGGCGCCCTTTTCATGAAGCCCACTCGTTTGTCCTCCACGACAACACATTACACTTCAGTTTTAACCGACTTCAAAAAGGAGGAGGTTCTCAATTATTCATCTGTATCTTTTACACAACTTATTGGGTTTTGTTATCTTTTGTTCAAAATTATTAAATGCACCAGATAAAAACGATTGTGCTTTTTTAACTGTATCTAACGACTGTAACGCTAAAACACTCTTCTGAAGAACTAATTCAATATACGAGTAGGTGTTAGATTGGTTCTAAACTCAAACTTACGAAAAAGACTTGTTTATAATGTACCTGAGTGCTAAACTAGTTTTGTTTAACTTTTTTATTCGAGAAGACATGTGAAAAGTTTTCGGGCAAACTAACAATGTAAGGCCGTGTAAGTTTTAACCTTTTTGCTTGTCCCTTTCATGTTAGATATCAGCTCAAACTTCCCCAAACGTTGTTTTTACTTTTATCGTCGTACAGCTTATGTTAAGCGGTAGGCGTGTATTTAAAAGATCAATTAATAGTTCTTTATATTTTTTTATTAATTTATACCGATTTCGTCATGTTGTATGCAATTTACTTATTCTAAACTTAAATCGTGGAATGGGAATGAAAGAATATCGTAAAATATCTTCAATACCGTAAATGCCGCAACGTGCGTTATTTATACGGTGCATCCAAAACGGTGACCCTTTTAACGGCAGTTTTAAATGCTACCCATGGCGGACAGACCAGATCGTTGATCGCCCTAAACCGACTTTAACTGAAGAGAGACTGCTATATATCAACCACAAAATAAACTGTAGAACTTCTAAGGGCGGATAATACCTTGTCTGTTTAGGCATCTACCTACCTACTATGTGCTACGAAGTTCTACGAAGTGCTACGAAGTTGCATGAAATGACCAATAAACTACTACACTAACACTAGGATGTTAATCAACTTTACAAGTAACTAAAATAGAGCGATGACTGATAAATAATTAACTACTCAAGTTATTTATGTTAGATATCTGGCTTCTTCGCGTATTTAACTTATTATTTTAAATTAGGCACCTAAGATATAAATCAATGTTTATTTATAACTCGAGAGAAAATTCTTATCTCTTAAGTTGGACCTTGAGAGCTCTAACTACACTACACTTTTAGAACTTATCTACCTAAAAGCCGTAAAATAGCTACTTAAGTAGCTACAGGAAG
>DWBH01000418.1:0-12568 GCA_018230765.1 Ernsta delagoae
GCAGTCATCAGCACCCACTTCACAAGGCATTTTCTCTAAGAATCTTGAAGCTGCTAACATCATATCATTATCATTTCCTTCTGAATATTTGTCATAATTCTGTGGTTCATCATCATCAATATTTGGCAAGTTGTTGAGAAATCTTGCAAGGAAATTGGTGTCATCATCTTCAGATGGCAAATCATTATGACGGTTTGAATATGAGTACATTGAATCTTCCTCAGGTAAGAAATTGTTTACTTCCCTGAAGTTAGATTGGTCTAATAACTCAGACCAGTTTTCTGTAACATTGTTCAAATCAATAAAATAAGTACATAGTGGACAACTTGGTATCAGATAAGAGGTAATAAAACGAAAATGTGATAAAACACATGCAATATTTGATTTTATTGTGATGTCTTAGCATTAGTTTAATAAGAATTATACATATGTATTGATAGACTTAAATCTTTCTTTATAACAGAATGCTTACAATTTATTAGGTGATGCTATTATAATAAGGTACAGTATGGTAGTTCACATATAATGTGACTTAAGAATCAACACTGTAAATTCATGCCTATCGTTTTGTAGCACATACAAACATACAAATAGATTTTTTTTTAAATTATAGATTTGTATCCTATTGTGTTTATAAAGGCATGCAAAGGCGAAAATATAGACACAGCTCAGTTACAGATTTATTTATAAGATGTGGTATTTTATTTAAGTATGTACTTGTATTTATTGAGATCAATCAACACACACATAAAGATAAGCAAATATTAATAGTTACCACTAGCCAACACAGGCTTCACTAGTATCATAGAGACATGTGTGTCCCATTTGTGGCCTCCAACCCTGGGCAGAGGCAGGCACAGTTCATTACTTACACACTCAACATGGAAGCACCTCGCTTCCACTATGAAGACTATATTGCATGTACTGGCCAAGCAACATGCCATCACACATTGTCTCAGCCCCTTGAGATCAGTTTTTTCAGAAAAATTACCAGCCGTTAGATTACCTGAGTAAAAAGTTTACTTTGAACATAGGTTGTCCAAATATATGCTATTTGAATACTGGAGAATGAGGTTTAATGTTAGTATAAATATAAATCTAATTATAAGTCTCATTATAATTGCAACTAAACTTATAACTTACCAACTGGCATGAAGTTATCGAAATTCTTCGGATATAATTTTGGACATTTGTTGGATTCATACTTTTCACTCCAAGGTTTATTATAGAGTGAATAGGTTGTCCGAATGTTAACTAGTAGTATTGAAGTGAATACACAAAGCACACTAGAAGCTAAATTCATATTGGAGTCAATTTATAATAATTTTTTAAATATGAATACACGTACGACCTTATGTTAGGTTTTTATTACATGTTTGAAATAATTTGCAATACTGTAAAGTGGCTTACATGTCACAATTAAAGGAAATACGCGATTATTTAGACGTGGGAGTTGAGATAAACCATTTGATAGCGAGGCACAATATTTATTTACGAAATGTTATTTTATCAGCGAAAATTGGCTACAATACGATTTATATCGTACAGCATCGCATCGCATCGCGCACGCGCATTATGATATGACAACTGACATTTGACAGTGACAGTATTCAATTATTTATTCATATTCTGACAGCTGGGTGTTAGGTGAAGGCTATGTCAAGTAGACACTTGACGTTTCTAAATCTATGGATAGATAAATTAATAAGATCTTTTTTTATATGGCTATTTTCTACTTTTTGGCCAACTCCACAAACACCGATTATCAGTGTACTTTTTCAAATGCACTGTCATACATTCATAGTCAATGATAAAATTTATAACGATAGGCTCAAAAGGACCTCGAATCCAGAGCCGTAAAAAATATATACAAAAATGGCCAACTCCATGTAAGTTCCCGTAGGTCAAGGACTTAGTGGACATACTTTGTCTAAGCCGTAGGTACTTCCCGTAGAAGAACTTACAGTTACAGTTGCACTTACACTACACTTGCAAATGCAAAAAGTGCTGTATGCATGGTTCCCGTATATAAATAGCTATGAATCTTCTTAACCTTTAACCCTATTCAAACTTTTCGGCTTCTCTGAAGTTGCTGAGAGTGTTGCTGCACGCAGACAGGTTAGGTGGAAGCGTAGGTTTAGCGTATAATCTTTCGAGAGGCCAAAAAATTTGTACCGAATTATACCTACCCGTTAAGGAAGGGGATTATAGCTTGTATACTCGTATCGTATACAATAATGTATAATTATGTAGCTGTATACTAATGTATAGTATACATTTATACTTATTGTCTTGCTTGAACGTGGTGTGCACCTACTTAGATAGGTACCTACGTGCTAAATTCTATATTCTATGCACAATGTTTACACTAGAACTTTGTGTTGATACATAAATCGTAATAATAAAGATCTAGATTAATTTCCTTTCAAGGCCCTTGAAGTGTATCGTATTTTAATTAAATCGAAATTTAACGTGTATCGATAAGAAACTTTTACCTGCATTTTATACAACGCAAATAATACAATCAGTATGGGTGCAGGGCAAATTGGAGGAATTGCTACTTTATGTATATAATTCTATATGGCTTTAAATTACTTTTTGTAGAACCATTATTTATTTGTCTTTAATAAGGGTCAATACCTACCTAATAAAAGTTTTACTTATTGCAGTGGACATAGATTTTAATAATGCAGCGGGGTTCCTGGGAGAACCAGCGCAAGTAACCGAAGGCCAATACGTTGTAAGTAATTCTTTTACCACTACCAGGCTATTGTGGTAGTATTGTGGTAGTATACCGACTGGTAAATCCAGGCAAAGGAAGGAAAGGAATTTGAGTTTTTTTTATTTGAAACAGAATTGGCCGAGGGCATGATATCATGATAATTGATCATGTTTCTGGATGAAAATACCTAGCTACTTTCCTACCTACTTCTACGAATATCTAGATCTACATCTCTGTCGATAGTCCATCTTTTCCTGTTTGTATTTAGATGTAGGAACTTATAAATAACTACTTACCTACCTTTATTGTATTGTGTTTCTGCAGGTTTATTACTTATCACACGCAATGATGTTTTGCGTTGGCGCACTGATAGAGGCACATGTGGTATTAACGCCCGCAAGCTGTGTCTATGGCGAAAGGTATAAGTTTAAAGTCTTCGCAGGCACCCACATGTTTTTGGAGAATGCAGGCACGCCGCGGCTAGTACAGCATCTTTGCATACATAAAGGTGTGTAACTAAGCTATTACCGACGTAAAATAATGATTTCCTCTATTATCTCCTTTCCGATCGCATAAATCACATTTTCCAGCAGTACCTAATAATTATAAATCAATGTCGTAGCACTGTCGTAGCGTTTAACTGTAGCAAGTTTTGGGTTTGCCTGCCAACTACCGGATATTTTTCACCCAAAATAATTCACAATCTCAAAGCGTGTTTCCATCTAGGATGTCATAATAATTTGTTTTTAAAAATTGTCATATAAATGTTTTGTAGGTGCATAGTTGACGTGTTTTCAGACGATCTAAACGTATAAAAACATTGAAGTTGCCGATAGTAGGTAAAATCAATTCAATTATTGTACGTGGGTTGTTTACTCAAATAGTACCCACCAATGTTTAACTATTTTTAGGGTATAATCACACCATGCGTTGGTTATCCTGCACACCGGATAATTTAGCTCTACTAGTCCTGAACCATCAGTTTTCCTTTCACAAGCGCGAAGAAAACACAAACTTTATGATAAATAGAGTACGTTACGGTGTCTCTGCTAACATACAGAGTCGGATTGGCGACCCTACTTGTCGGTACTACGGATGGGGCAGCAGGAGAAATGTATGCGTTTATTTTATTTTATTTACCTAAGTGTAGTCTAAAAGCAATATAGGTAGGTTGGATTGCAGATCAGATATAGAAAGTTTAGAAAGGAATAGAAATCAAAATTCACTATTCATTGTCTAATAACCGTCAGGAATTAAATCTGAGTAGTGGACCAGCGTCATAAAAACCGCACTATTGTCGAAATGTTTAAAAAATAATAAAAAGGTTATTACGCCCAAATACTCCAATATAAGTACTTTAAAGAGGTTATGGTGTCAAGCAAAGTTAAGGTATAAACATTTACTTAAGTTCATAATGTTTCGTGTTTAAACATTTCCAGGGATATTTGATTCCATTGCTTATTAACCTTCGCCGTATGGACGTGACAATACTGCCTTCGGACCAGTGCCTTCAGATGTGGAACTACGACAGCAAATACTTATGTATACAGCAACCACCGTGCAAGGTTACTTTTAAAACGTTTATGATTTTTTTATTAGGATTCCGCAGCGTCTGTCCTGTTGTCTGCTATCTGTATCTGAAATTTATTTATTACTTAGGGATTAGGGATGTCTTTTTACATTAAACTATGCTCCGATCAATAAAAAAATTCAAGACGATGTTTTTAGGCCACATGCCCCTACGGTATATACTTATTCATCTTTTTTCGTTTATATCATATTGGGTATAATTTAAAAGGTTTTTTTTTAAATATATGACAGTATTAAACAGCTAAGCAAATTTCATAAGATTAAACTATCTTAATAGAATGTAGACCTACATTCTACTACTACACAGTAGTAAGTGCAATTCTGACATTTTATATAGCCGTGAATTCTATAGAGGTAAGTACAAATCGACATTTAATTTTGAAACACGTACATAACAACGGAACCCCGCGCCGACTTATGTGGCCCGACAAGCGACAAGCATTTGACTGCTTTTAAACTTCGTAAGGTCTCATACACAATATTTATTAAACACATAAAATTATGACCTAGCTACAAGTATAGGTAGCTATGTACGTTTATAGTATGTAGTACACATAGGTACTACAAACACACTGTAGTATACATTATACACTTAAATTTTTATTGTTTATGATTAAATTAAAATTATATCTTTATGACAAAAAAATTGGGCTCCTAGCTTTATCTGCAAGGAAGAAGACAGGGGTGTCAAAAGTGCCCTGAATGGTACGGCCGTGCTGCGCGATACCGGCGGGAGCACTGCCGTGCCCCCAGATTTAATTTTAAGTAATAATCAGTTAAGCTACATTATCCTAAATTTTGCAATAATGTTGAAAATTGTTCACTGATAGGAAATAAAGTTTTCAGAAAGAGTTACATTACGAGTTTGATCTTTTTTTCAGTCGGAGAAATATGGCGCGCTCTGCCCAGTGAGTAAATAAATATTACCTCAATGATTCAAGATTATTTTTTGACATATATTTAATTTTCCTAACACTTGGTTTTATTGATCATATTCTTCAAGGGTAAAGAAAGATGTAAAACTGTAACCTCGAATTTTGTTTTTAAGGATGACCTGGGTTCAGTGATCGTATGCTCTGGCTTTGCCCAAGGCCTAATGACCTCCCGTCTGATCGACCGGCCCTGCGGCGTAGGGTTCCTTGACCTCAGCAAGTACAACAAGTTCCTCACATGTGGCGTCGACGACTCGCGTGACGTCATCGACCACGACGATTACATGTCCTTCGATATTAGTACGAAGAATATGCCAAGTACGCCGTCATTGATGACTGCGTCTAATTTGAACGTTACATCTAGTTAAAAGTTATTTAAGTTAATTTATAATAAATGTTCTAAGTGAAATTTTGTTTTGTGCAGTTAGAAAAAGCACCTACTTTCACAATGATTGTGTTTAAAATTCATTTATTAATGATAAAGACTACGGTTGTTGTTTATACCCGTCTTATGGTTAATGATATAAAATCCGTATTAAGTAGCTATAGGTATAAAATATTTTAATTAAGCTTGATGCAATATAATAAGCATAGGTAAAAAAAATCTAGCACTAGGAAGATTGCAGTTTTATCTCTTTCTAACACGTAACTGATGGCCGTTGACAGGGAACAATAACAATTCAATTTTCAATGGACCTATTTCATTAGCTTCTAATTTGTAGGACCGAATAATTCTTGAGATCACGCTTTTCATGATTATCATTCCAAAATTGCGACCTGTAAACAAATTTAAAATCTTTTATTCGCACGCTCGTCGCAATTTTAAAAAATTCTTTGCATCTATGAGGGCGGAAGTAATACTGTAAGTAACAAAAACTGCAAATATGGTCTGAGAAAACTGAAAAAGCTACTTAAAATGAAGTGAAAAACACGTTAACAGTTTATGTAGGTAGGTACTTCATAATAAGTATAAAACTTACCAATGCAGTTTCTAGATCCATAACTGAAGGGTAAGAAAGAAGCAGGATGACGATCAACCGAGCGTTCGGGTAGGAATCTATCGGGGTCGAATTCGTTGGCTGTCGGCCCCCACACAGCCTCCGAACGATGTACTGCGAAGGAACCAACCACAGCCCCAGTTCCCGCCGGGATCTTTACGCCACAATATGCTGTGATGTGAGTAATAAATATGTATGAGTACTTAAATACAAATAGTCAATATTCAATCAATATTAATAATTAATGTCAATTATTTAAGGAATTAGTGGATATAATGGAAACACAAAGGAGTAAAAGAGGCATGGAATTATATAAGCGTTCAGAAGGTATAGGTACTGTAGGTACAACAATTAGTAACAAATAGATGGGTAAAAATTAAACATACGTAAATAGACATCCTTGTCTACATTACGAGCGATAATAGGAACCACTGTGTAGAGTCTCATGCTTTCTTTAATAACCCGCTCTAAGTAATGCATGCTTGATATGTCTTCCTTGGTTGACCCGCGCTTGGACTCTCCAAATATAGCTTGTTGTCTAAAAATAACTTCCAGAGTTAATACCATAAGATACATAATTAAAAACAAATTCATAAACTTGTATTATTGTAAATTTGTAACCTTCACAAAAAATTTTAAATATATCAAAGAATCCTAAAAAATCTAAAAAAAGTAACTCTTAAAATATTTTTCTTTATTAGTGTCAAAAAAAGCTGTGGCAAATATCTCTACAGCAATCTCAGTAATAAAAATAACGTTCACTCGTGCTCAACTTTTAACCATTTGCTGCCTGCTTTCTATTCTATAGTTCTTCACATCCCAAATGTGACATTTCTGATTTTCAATGAGTGTGTGCAAACACTGTTATGATAATTAATAAAAAAATTAATTCGATTTTTCGAAATAATAAGTACGAATACTCACTCTAGAAAAACTTTCTCTTGCGCCTCTTGGTGCGTGCCTAGAAGCACTAATGTGTACGCGATGACAAGAGCGGTGGTGTCATTGCCGGCGATTGTGATAGAGTCGATGTGTTCTCGGAGTTGTTCGTCTGTAAATTCGATTTCCCTGCCGAAAAGCATGTCTAGAACCGCTCGTAGCTTGCCATCTGTGTGAAGGTAAGGAAATAGAAGTACATTTTATGCTCACCTCTTAGTCTCAAAAACGTCTCAAGTCTTAAAAACTAAAATGGTGTAGGTATATAATTGTTGCTTTCTCCAAGATACCTACATACTTAATGTAAACAATAAGATATGTAACTAGCTACATTCTTAGGCAAATAGTACAGGTAGTAGGTAGGTATAGGTAGGTATTAGTATTTCATCAAATGTAAGTATTTTATCAATCGCCAAATTTCCGCCAGTATTTTTTTCTTTCTAAAGAAGTAGCTACTAGAAAATCTTTTAAATTAACTTACCCAATGGCAATAAGTAACCTTCTTAGCCATTCATTTGTTTTAAACTTAGAATCGTAATAGGTGTAG
Source organism: Ernsta delagoae (assembly GCA_018230765.1). Taxonomy (NCBI): domain Eukaryota; kingdom Metazoa; phylum Arthropoda; class Insecta; order Lepidoptera; family Hesperiidae; genus Ernsta; species Ernsta delagoae. Next base: position 7,726 of record DWBH01000418.1, read on the forward strand.
CAATGACGTCATACAGACCCATCGAGCACTAACCTTCGTTACTTATTACCTAGTTCTTATTCTTATGTTCATTGTTTGTGGCCGCAAGTACTTCTATAGCTCATGCTTCTAGGTTTTATGAGTATTGTACATACATAAGCGTACCTTTGCTTAACGTGAATGTAAATAACGTCTATAGAGCGGAATGAACAACTAACACTTAAATATTGGCGGTATAACGTAAACAACATTGCAATGTAAAATCCGCTCATAACTCCCATAAGTATAGCTACATGATAATTCATAGTAAATATTGATAAATTTTATATTGATTTGTTTCTTATTGGTATTTCTGTTCAAAACTCCTGTTGAAAACATCCTGTTGAAAACTGAAACATGCGTATGGGAAGTAGGTAGGTAGTTTTTTTATTTTTGTAAAGAGTACCTAGATGTATACTTTCATTTTATAGGTACCTACACCTACCTTGTTTCTAAGTTTCGTATGCACTACTACTAAATATTTATGTAAATACATATGTAAAAATAGAGTATGTAAATACCTACTCTTTTAGGCCTACTAAGACTAACTTCATAGATACAAGTAAAATACCTGGGAACTTTAGGAATTAAAGGCATAAAATAGATTTTGGTAAAACGTTTTATAGCATTCTATAAGCATTATACATATTATACGTGTCTATAAGGATTTTTTCGGTTTAGGTAGGTATCTAACATCCACATAGGAACCTAGATCCAAATACCATTACATTGTTTACGATCAATAAGATCTGACTACCAACTTGTATTGTAGGTAAACTTTGATCATGCACTATTAAAAACAAAAACCACAATAATTAATATTAATACGCGCAGATACGCGAGAAACTGAGAAACATGTAGTTATTACTTACCACATTGTTGATTGGTTTTAATTTTTTTCATTTCATATTCGATGCGTTTTTTACGAACCACCTAAAACAAAAAGGTACATTCCTAGTCAGGTTTTATAAATTAAAATATTTACCTAGGTATCTACTCTAAAGCTGTGCTCTTACTACTCTTCCCGTTATCAAAAAAAGATTATTGACAATGCTGAAAAAGTAATAAAAGTTTGATGTGTTTTTCGAGAATCCCAAAAATTTCCGTTCCGTTTCTTATGATAAGTAAAACAGTTAACAAATACCTTGTCCTTTATTTGAACATGCATTTGCTAAAAATGACAAGCAAATGTTGTGTTTGTTATAAGGTACGTAAGTAAGTCACGCACTTTTATGACAACAGTATCTACTTGAAAATTACACATCTACCTTTATTGTATGTGCCAAATTTTGTTTATCTTCCTTGAACGTACATCAAACAAGATGATGTGATCATCAAAGTAGAAAATACATTACTGATGGCAATACTAACACTAAAAGAATTTGCGAATATCAAATTTTTATTGATTATTATCATAACACCTACACCCTTAGCCTACTTACACTATTATTTATTATACCGTAGAAATGGTCGAGGTATAATAAAACATAATTGGACATAAATTTAATGATTGCAGGAATACATGTTCCTACCTACATCATTATTTCATGTTATCGTATGTTCAAGTACGTAGATTAAAAACGATTGACCTACCTAATATAAGGTATAAGATGGCAAATGGATAATGGCACTTTACCTCATCCGTAAACTTATGTGTAAGATCTATATTATCCTTCTGCTGCTTGGCGTAGGGCGTCAAGTTGAATATGCAGTCGGGTTGTAGCCACACTTTGAAGAATCGCATATTGAGAATAGTCATAACCGTATGTCTTGCTCGAAGGTAAGGCGTATCAGGGGAGTGCTGTACGTCCATTCTCTCACCCATTGCAGTTTCTGTTAAGCAGTTTGCCATTTGTAAGGGTATCAGTTTCCTTACATTAGGTATTTAAATGAAAGATATTGTGGTTGGAAGTTCGGCCTGCAAGCTAACACAAAACCCTTATGCACGATCTGCAAATCTGTCGTATCGTAGTAAGTGCACCATACATTTATTACCTATACGTCAACCAACGTAATTTTTAAATTCATTATGTAAGAATTTAAAATGACTATATTCCAGGCAACGTAAAACTTCACTTCAATTATTTATTTTTCAAGTAAAGAAGTTTAATACTTACGTACCAAATACTACATCGAGAGTACACGCTGTGATATACGGCAAGACATCAAATTTTGCGCTTTCTGACTGTTCTCCAAGCCTTTCGATGAGTACATCCGCTTGTTCAGATATTACCGTTAAATATTCCTCTACTACCTTATTATGAAAAACAGGTAGTAAAACTTTTCTGTGCGATTTCCATAAACTGACTGCAATGTAAAATAATTAAGTTACTTATTTCAACAAATTTTTGAATAGTCTAAAAAACAATAGGTACATACATACTTACATGGGTAAATACAAGAAAATTCATAATATTAAAAGGTTTAAACAGTTAGAAATTTTGGCACACAAATTTTAAATTTAGTACTGGCTGGTAGTGGTATAATTTAATAATATATTAATGAGACAGACACTCACGTGGTGCTACGAAGAGCCCATGACCAAGCCAAGGTCGTAAAAAACGATACACCACATCTTTGTCTAGGCAATTTTCTAAGATCACTTGTGCATCTTCTGGATTTCCAATTGCTGTAATAAAACAAGATTGTTTTCATTCAAAATTTAATATATTATGTAATAAACAAAATTAAATATAGGTACTTAAAACATCCCGGCAATGTCGTAGTCGTAGCAATGCTGCTACGGCAAAGCTACGCGAGTACACATAAGCCAACTGTCGCCGCGCGTAGAGGAGAATGTTACGAGTAGTTAATATGACTTTTTTCTAATCTTTATGAATTTTTTTTCCAGTTTGCTGAACTAACTATCAGGATCAGTTGTAAGCTTGTTTACTTAATTTAGCATTATTAGAAAGTAGTTCTTCATGAATAATCAGTGCCTATTGCCAATTAGTACAAATAAAGTTTTCGTAAGTGATATACATATAGTATTATGTCTATGTAATTATTATGAATACGTGTATGAAAATCAAAACTCTTACCCACATACAATTTAGGCCCCAGCCAAATCTTAGCAACGCTTTTATGCTTAAAGGCCAACGTCGCTATATCTTCAAGGTTCTGAAGAATTTCTGGAAAAATAGTATCTTTATACAATAAAATACAACGAAAACATTTTTTAACGTAGGTATTTTTCAATTTTTAAAGGTAGGATATACATCGCGGTCATGATAAGTAACAGTTAAATCAACTTAGTTTAAGTAGGTACCTATAACGCTTTGAATAGCCGTTTGGTCGAGTGGACAGCGACCCCAACTGCAAAACCAAAAGGTCGTGGGCTCGATCCTAGCCCAGGAGAAATGTTTGTGTGATGAACATAAATATTTGTTCTGCGTCAGGGTGTAGAATATCTTATGTAGACGAATAGAATGTATTTAAGAATAATATGTATGTATGTTGTATGTACATAATTATGGTTTACCTAATTGGATGGCCCCTACATGGATAAGTAATTTCATGATTTTTAGACCCCTCCCCCCTCCTTGTCACTGGTGGTCACATTTGGAAGACCACCCCATCCCTAAGGCGACGTCACTTTGCAATTTGACATCTAATTAAATTTGAAATGTGATGTCACGAAACTTAGCACCCCCACTCCTTATCACACCAGCCACCATATCACACTTCGTCGACCCCTCTCTCCCCCTTTATGGATGATCCCTTACCATAACAATAACACAAGCTTTTTTTGGAATCAGTCAGATGATCATGAGTTAGATGTCCAGCGATATTTAGGTTATTTATTTTATTCATTTATGCTTAATTGTTTTCGTTACTTCTCTGATTTGGTGCAAATATTCCAAGTATATTTTACATTAAGCAGTTAGGCATTTCTGCCATAATTATATTTAAATTATAATTGAAAGTAGTTTTAATTATTACCTACTTTAAAAAAAATTGTGTCTTAAATTACCTTAAGAGCCCTTTTTGTTAGCGTAGGAAAAGAATTAAGATTTTCAAGACACCTAAGTGAAATTACTTTAAAAAATCATAGTAGTTTTTAAATACCTAGATGTTGAAAAAATTCTCTCCGTTTAGTTATTTGCATTGCACGAAATCGAAGAAGTACCGTTTTATAAACAGCACTTTGCGATTGCAAAATGTTATTGACACAGTGGCAATGTAACGGCCGACGCGTCAGTAAATCTAAAGTTTTTGTTTATCGAATATATATAATATATAAGTATATACCTACCTAATTTTTCAGAGATAGGTATGATAGAACAAACAGCAGGTATAAGCTGTTAATGTTGCTTTGTTTTTTTAAATAAGGTGTGTGGGTACTAAAAGTAAAGTTAGTTGGGTATAAGTAAAGTTATTGCTAAGAAGCATACATTTTAATATAATACTAGATACTAGATTGCTTGTCCACATGGAATAGTTACTTTGGGCTTACGCTAACTTTAACCCGTGACTTTTGTTAACGCATCTTACAGAGCTAACTGGGGCCTTCCTCCTCATGACTGCCCACCGGCTTTGTAAATTGTGCGCGAAGTAGGTACTCGATCATTATTTTACTGTGCTGTTATTTTAAAACTGCGATATATCCAATATATTCATTTAAATCGAATGATGTAAAGGGCCACTTTGTTTTAAATTAAATACTTGTGATGAATAACATATTTATTTGGATAAGGATTAATATCATGCTTATAAATATAGGTAGGTACTTTCCCAAAATATGCATTATTTTAAAACAAATTTGGTTAGCATAAAAAAGGTTACAGTGAGTTAACCTTAAAAGATAGATATAACTATGCTGTCG
>DWBH01000419.1:0-12567 GCA_018230765.1 Ernsta delagoae
TTTCGTATGAGCACAAGTCTTCCATTTAAATCTGTCAAGAAAAGCCTGAAAAAAGTTAAAGAAGACCTGTAGGTAAAGAAAAACTCAATGTAACATTACAGCTAAAATTATTTAATTACTAACAATAATGATTCAGAACTTTAAGGAGAAATTGCTTAAAAACTTAATAGAAAAGATACATTTCTAGCTATAAGTGGCTTTAACGGCCAACTTAACATAATCAGTTTATCGAACATTTTGACATGCAAATTCGAGGGAGTATGGTGGCGAGCGGGGCAAATTTTATTCATAGGTTCCGACAACTTAGCAGATTGGTATTTGGGTATGGAGAATCATAGCTCGACGTAAATTGCCTCAACTCCGAGAACTATCTTCGCAGTTCGAAGATTTATTGATTCCGTTAGATGTTGCTGTTGAGAAAATTAAGAGTATTGTGATGGTATTGTTGCATTCTGATCTGATAACACTTTAGCCAAGTTTGGTAACATTGTTGTGTGCAAAGTTTTTTTACTTTGCCGTCAAGACGTGTCTTTCATAGGAACCATGTTTCTTCAATGTGAAAGTTCATTTATTGGGATTGATTGTTTTAAAGTTGTAAATCATGGTCTAAGTTTGTACAAGGAGACCTGTAGCGAGTAGGACACGAATGAAAATCACAGATTTCTAGACGTTAAGACTGTAATAATAATTAAACTTAAGACTGAGATCTGTCTTCAGAACAGATCATGAACATGGACGAAGAACTTTAGAGTCTAGTTATTGCACGTGAAACATATTAAATAAATCATTTTTATTATGGTTACCACATTTCTTGCATTTCAATCTTGCTTAAATTTTGAATGAATAGAGATATTCTACGGATAGGTACTTCAGTAGAAGCTTTCTTAAAGTGGATAATGGGATTCCGCTCGTCGAACAAGAATAGTTCAACGTTGCCTTTTGAAGTACCTGCCTAATGCTTCTAAATCTGAAGTATCTACATTTCTTCTCTCGGTTTCAAGTTAAGCCCATTCAAAGTAATTGGTGTTCCAAATTTCTTACATTATCTTTGAGACACAATTTATTTTTGTTATTTCAGTATTAAAAATATATTTTGATGCTTTTGATTAATACAACCCCCTTGAATAGTAGAATGGAAAGTAAGATAGTATGGCACTTTGCAAGGATATAACATATACCTAAATTTTACTGTTGTGCTATGAAACAAAGTGAAATATAAACCAAAAAATTTCTAACGCGGAAAAAAGTGACGAATTACGATTGATCGACCAACCATCAATTAAAACGAGTCACTAAAACTCTCACAATTAATGATCGAAGTGAAACTTTGCAGGAATAAATTTGCTACAAAAAATATCGTTTCGACAAATCCACAATTAATCTCAAACTCCGGAGGTCAACTGTCTCATAATAAAAATAATGTCACTTTCGAAATTTTAATCTCATAATCCAAAACTTTCGTCTGTGTTAAGCATAATATTATTATGTTTCTAATTACATAAAGTAAGTATAAATGTACAAAAGTCATAAACATTATGAGATAATATGCCTATAAGGTTGTGGAATATGTTTTTAATTTTACTGAATGTTTTCTAACATTTTTATGAGCATTTTGTCCTTTGTGTTTTATCACGGAATTTCTTCATACGATACACAAAATCGATATTAAATACCTACCAATAACAAAATGCCATTGAAAGACAGTCCGGGCTATGAGAATGTAATAATTCTTTTGAATGGGGAAACGATAAACAATAAATAATGGCAAAACCCTGGATAATTCAGCGTTTGTGGGAGCAAAGCTTCCAAAAAACCTAAATACGGTGATAATACGAGTGTGTCACTATGTTATAAAAAATTGAAAAATAAACGAAAAAGAATACCAATAAATGATTTAAATCTTTTTTTTAATATTAAGGGTTAGGAACTTGTGGAAATTCATGACATAGGTATCTACGAATAATTTTTATGTTGCGTAATTTTTTTCTTGTCTACGAATTTCATTGAAAGGTTTTTATACGTAACACTGAAGTATAGTTGCTAAGAACCTTATACAGCAAACCTCGCCTGTGCCAAGATGTTTGCTAAAAAGGATCTTATCCAGAGTAAGAGTAGGTACTTAGGATGTTCGAAGTCTCAAGTGCTTATAAAAATATTCAAGCGAGAATTTTATTTTAGAATAAGTTTTAAGCATCGTTTTAGGCAAGTCCGAGAGTACATACATACACCTAATATATATTTGCGAATAAGATTTGTCGTCAATTTTTATTTGTACCTATACATGCATATAGGCGTGATTAATTATGAAGATTTCTTTTGATTCTTTAGAAGTACCTAGTATTATTAGTTTCAAAACAACTGGAACCGTCGCGGCATTCTTGACATTTCCTTGCTATTGATCGATCATCACTACATAGTATAAAACAAAGTCGCTATCCACCGTCTGTCTGTCCATATGTATGCTTAGACCTTTAAAACTACGCAACAGATTTTGATGCGGTTTTTTTAAATAGATAGAGTAATTCTTAAGGAGGGTTTATATGTGTAATACATGCAGAAACACTGATAAATTTAGAGGTTTCTTATGTGATGTCGTAAATGAGCACGTTTTTTGCGCTTATATTGCAAAAGCGCTGGCTGAACCCTACGAGATAGACCAAAATAATGTACTACAGTATTGTCCACCTTAAAAAAGTTCAACACAAAAGTCCGCCATGGTATATGTCTATCTCTTAGGGATAACCCACCATAGGATTTTTGTTAACTCTAAGGCGGAACAGAGTTCGCCGGGTCATCTAGTATATTATAAATACGTATGTCTGTACATATATCAAATAGGAAGAATTTTACACTTCTTGAAGTGCAAGCTTCAAGTATCTTCTCATTCAATATTGAATACTTAATATTATTGAATTTGTATGACTGACATCAAAACAAAATAATACCTAAGTATGAAAAGTGTAACAGAATTCTCATCTCACATTTCCAGATACATAATCCATTATCACAATGGATTAAAAACAAGATGATATTCATCGAAAATTGTGTAAAAATGTTGGACGTTTACAGTAGATATAACTACATCTGCAGCTTTTAAATTGAAAATCTCATCGGCACCCAACTTTGGTCATTACATTAACGTTACTAACAATATTGGAGCAGTAACTGTTTACAGGCGCAATGTAATTAAAACAATGTTTTTAAAATAGGGAGCCGTTGGCTGCTGGAATATTTAGTCAGGGATAATGAAATTATAAAACAGAGTAGAGAAACATTGCTGTTTCGCTCCGACATTGTTGTATTTGTCTATGACTTCTAATAATGCTAAAGAAGTATGTACCTAAGCTAGGAATACAGTATTTGAATATTTTTGAGTGTTATTAAAAAGACCTTCGTGATGATTTCGTGAGTGTGAAGCGTTATTTTATTTATTTATTTATAAAGATACTTTCAACAGTCGCGTCAATTGATCTGCAATGATGGAGTGACAGAGTCAAAACCCTGCGATTGTCAATTTGATTGTCAGTTACATACAAATATCAGCCCTAAGAATACCAACAACTATACCATTCTTAGCTTTACGTTCAACTTAAATTATGATAAAAATATTATTTGAGGCAGAACGTTTTATGGTCTCAATAATAGGAGCATTTTAGCACATTTCCAACTGAATCTTTTCAATAACTTCCTTGATTAAATTCAGCTTCAGTCAACAGATCTCTGTCCGCTATAATAGAAATGGGTTAAGTACAACCGCGCTATCGATCGTACTGAAGCAACCACTAAGTCTTTAAAATCAGCAACTGTTGTTGTTATTGTCAATCTGATTTGCATTTCAATTGACTGTATTATTTATTTACGGTACTAATCAATTTGATTGGATAGAAAGGTCCTTCCTAAATCAAACGAATTGATCTTTTATCTCGTGTTCTGTAGTAATATTTTATATCAAGCCATATTTTAATTTATTCTCCATTTGCTAAACGAAAGGGCATCTCCCTAAATAAACTTTGCCCGGCGGCCCTTGACATTTCCAAATATCTTTGCTACTCTGTCCTATTTCTCCGGACTTCGACGCTTAGTAATGACAGGTCCTTCTCGGAATATCTTTGCAAGTAGGTACTCGAATGAAAAAGTGGTCGATATCGCCCGAGATTTCGTCTATAGCGGAAGGTTTTGAGGCAAATTGATGGGAGGTGAGGGTAAAGGAAATCTCGTATCTTGACGACCTCTTTGTATGTCGTGTTGTTGATGTGTCGCGACCTTTTGAATATATTGGCTGAATGGGCTACGTGTTGTGTGGCAATTTTTATGAAAGAACCTTTTTATGACGTTATTTATATTACATGGCGTTTTACCCAAATTTCGTATACAATGCTTGTGTGTAAAGTTTATTATTATGTCTGGAAAGGAGTTCATGTGCCATAATTCTGTAACACGGATTTGAATGACATGCGAGTAATAAGTCATTATTTATTTTATTAACATTTTAAAGTGGGGAATTAGTTTAATTTTCTCTACTATAGGTACTTTTCTACAGTTAAAACATTTAAATATATTGTTATTGTTACATTCCTAAACATGTTTTTGGGTATCGCTTCTGAACGTCTATAATATATAATATTTAACTATTGATTACTTGGGACGCTAAATTTAAAGAAAATAATGATATAGCTGCATTTCTTAAGCACTCAATGTTATGAAGATCTGAAGAATTATCTATAAATCTCTACGTAAATAAATTTATTAATAACTCCCTTTTTTCGAAATAATTATATTGCGTATATATTTTTATTTTTTAACATAAAAATATTCGAAAGGCCAAAATAATAGGCAAGGCAAGCAGCAAACTGCTAACGCGTAGAACGCCGGTAAATAATCTCCATACACGTCTTTTAATTGACCTGAAACAAACACATTATAAAGAGACATTAGTGGAAGTGTACCTTATCTTCCAAATAAATCTCTACCTATTTAATATTAGATAATAATATCATTTGAAACAAAAGTATGAAAAGAAAACTTAGTAAATATATTATTGATAAAAAGATAAAAAATCAGCTTGAAGCTAAAGAAACAACGCACATTTATGCATAGTTCGGTTGTTGGTAAATTCTCTACCAGATAGAGAAAAGGCCCCTAATTTTAAGTTATTCGGAGCACGTATGTAAATCATACATTAATGATGACTAGTTAATAATAGTTTTGACTGAATTCTAATTATTTATTATTAGTATATAAAAGATCGAGGACTTATATAAAAGTACTACAAAGTTAGAAAAGTGTCTTCTGAGCACAGTAGGTATAAAGCTTAATCTGTTAGGGCATTATAAAAGTTTAATCCAGTACCTTACGGGTCGCAAAGGTTTTAATTTAAAAACTTTAGCTCGCTTCCACTAACTAGGGTCTAATAAATGTCAGACTATCTTTGCTTTAACTAAAGTTTATTGTTAACACTTGCAGCGATTTTTTAATTATATTATATCTTACGTTCAAAATATCCGTTAATGACGTGACCGTAAGTGAAAAAAACATCATAAGAAAATTGGGTGGGATAGATTTCACTACTATATATACGGAAAATGTATTACACATATCGATGGCAATTTGTAGAATCTCTTGTTTTTTGCCAAAATTAAACACTTTTTGTATCTCTTGTAAGTTTTTTTAGATATCGCTTGATGATATACCAGAATATTTTCGAATGTAGTCACATGAAGGCCCCTGCTAATCCTCTCTTTCAAAAGACAGATGATAGTTTATTAATAATAAATCGTAAATCACCCTGTTTTCGCATAGACGCAGAAACTAATACAATTTGCTTGTTGTTAATCGCTTCATACCAATCAAAGGCGCGCAAATGACATTGATGCTTCCAGCAGCTAGCAGGAACATGGCGTATGCACCAGGGAAGTCCCGATGAGGAACGTGCTCCGCAATCACCAAAGGACTGGCCACGTGTAACCAGGCTCGGAGTACGCCGAGTACACCCGTCATCACAGCCACCCACAGGAACTGACGCACTTGAAGTAGTGCTTGAAATAGATATAAATGTTGTACCTTCAACGAAGATTCTGCTAGTCTTTTCATAATGTTTTTCATTTCTAACTAATTTTCTTATATCACCATAATATGGGCAAAAAGGTTTTACATATTTCTTGAGAAAATGGCTTTCAAAGCGATGAAAATGTTTCAATTCCTCATACCTAACCTGAAGACCAAAGTGAACAGGGTGGCCACGTAGTACAAATGTCGCGTATTCAAATGAGTGAAGCAGCTGATGACAGCAAGGCCGCAGCGGCCTGCGACGTCGGCACCAGCCCCGATTGATATGCACAAGGCTGTGCTCGTCTGGAAAATGAATTGTTACCTACGATGTAATTCTTCCGACTTGCCTTAAAATTATTCGTGGTTTTTTGGAGTACTTAGTTATGTAAACGCGTATGCGATAACAGAACGAATCTTTTTTCCTTGCTTTTTGATTGTATTTTTAAAGTGTGGATGGTATGATACGGTATGGTTTGTACCAAAGGTTATTGTTCATGACTTTTGTAATGTGATTCATTGGGTTTTAGGGCTATGTCTTGTATTTTTTAGGATTATACCGAACGAATTTATTTACCGTGCATTTTTAGCTTGTATCAGTGCAAGTATGATCAAGATAAACCATACCATTCTTTAGATAAATCAAAACTTTTGTATTATAAAAAGCAAGTCGTGTGTAAATGATATAGCTTATAAGGAAAAAGATGATTGCCTCAATTGAAATTGAAAGAGTATCGGGTATTCAATGTTCTTACTTCTTCAACCGATACGAGAATTTGGTAGGTTTCCCTCATATCAAAGTTATAAGTCGGGAAGTTAAAGACTGCCAAGAAGGTACTTTAAAATACCTACAATATCATATCCATATTGAAACAAAAGCATCGGATGCAAGATGAAGAACATTAAATCGGAAAAGTTAACAAAACTTTGCCCGATTGCAATATTACAATATATTGGATCCTTCCATACTTCCAAGTTCAAAAACGTCATTATCTCCACACTGCAAAAAGTATTCATTTATTGAAAGTATATTATTGATAATGATAAAGCATCGTGTGAAAATATAAAACAATCTTTTACCTTATCTTATTAATCAATCTTTTAGTTTTAGACTCCTTGACTCTATCAAAATTAGCACTTTCAATATCTCTCAAAAGATTAAGGTTTTCCGGACATTCTTTTCCTAAATCCTCTGAAACGAAAAATCATTAAAACTATACTCATATTACGACATGATATTAACTTGCAGATACACCCAAAATACAAACTTACTGTATTTTTTCTGGTTCTCTGTTCTGTTCTATTCTTCATTGCTATCATTCCAGGGAATGTGTGTAAGGATATTGCTGTCAGTATAAGAAGAGTGCCTCTTAATCCATACGACGTCATTAGTAGCTTTATAAGCTGCGGATACCACATTAGCACTATTCCTTGCGTTGCTTTAATCACACTCATTACCAAAGTTCTTTTTCTTACGAAGTAGTGGTTCACTGTAGAATAACAAACAGGAACCATAATCCCGAAGCCAATCCCTTGAAGCACTCCAAACGTTAATGGAAGCTGATTTGTATTTGATATTAATACAGTTAATAATGAACCCAGTGATAACATAATCGCTCCCAGCAATCCTCCAGTCCTTAGAGAATACCTTTTGGATATGACGCTGAGAATCAGACCTGAAATATGAAATTGGGTTTTAAAAGTAGGTCACCGTAATATTATAAATTTGTAATTGTATTGTAGTAGAAAACACTTGATATGAATTTAATGGTTGTTCTAAAATTATGAATAAGTAATTATTAAATTTATTAAATTAAAGCACATTTTCTTAAGGTCTTGTCTCTTGTGATTCAAAGGTAAATATGAGGAATCCAACGATGAAACAATCAAACCCAACAATTAATTTTAAAATAAAGGATCAGCCAAACTTTTCTTCTTAGCTAGCCTAAAGGTCTTAGATAGAACTTCAAAAATAACAGTCAGGTCATGAAGTTATTGGAAAAATTCTAAATGTTTACCATCCTCCAACAGGTTTTGATATAACACCGACCATTGGTACTGGTTTGCGAGTAAACAAACTAATACTATCCATGAAAAGGTAAAAATTCAAGCAGTCCTATAGGAACTTACCTCCTACAGCTAACATAATAGCGAAAACACCTTGAGCGGTAGTCAGCGATTTAGCAGTCGATTTGGTTTCAATAATGAAGTCATTATAAATGAGACCGAAGGAATTAATGTGACCCATGCTCGCAATCTAGAAAAGATTACCTAAATAAATGCCAATTTTACTTTGGGATATAGCCCTAAAAAAGATTACGCAAAGTCATGAAAATTTTTACCTAGGATGGTCTAAATGAATAAACTACCTATACCTATAGTTTAGATATTGTACCTTCTTATCATTTAAAATTTATACCACTTGTCTTAAGGAACAGATTTTCAATAAGCTACCAGTCAAATTTTGGATAATATTAGGCGACCATTGTTGTAGCAGCCTATTCAATAAGAGTTCACTCTCTTATCCGAGAAAACCAGGTTCAAAACACACATCACTCACCATGACCTCTGTTATGTAACTTTTTAGCAATTAAAATATCACTAGCTGAGCTGAAATAACCTGAGAGTTCTTTGTTAAAACTCGAAAGCTTGGTATTTTAACGCACTTGGCCGACGTGGTGAACTATATGGCCTTAATCCCTTTCCTGTTTGAGAAGATACTTGTACCCATCAGTAGAACATTATCTACAACAACAATGGTCACCATGTAATCCTTAAGAGTCACAACGAAAACAAAGCATCTATATATATTTTTATATAGAACATCTGAAATACTAGATAATGTTTTGTTACTTCTTATCACCCTTAACTGGAAATTCTTATTTGTACAACCTTCCTTTCATAAGAATGAGGATGTCAGTAATAACCATTGAAGTATTGTATTTATCCGTTTCGAACATAAAGCATCGTGGATAGTGAGTCATAGACAGACTAAATCTCCGCCCACTCGATACTCCTTAATCATATTCGGTTTCTGTTTAGCTTAAATAGATGTCTACTTGAAACCTTTGACATGCTTAATACGTTAACTTAATCAATATTAGTTGACACAGTTTGGAAGCAATTAATTATTTGCCAATTATGGATGTTTGCTACATATATTATAGGTGTGATTGAGGAGCAGTACCTAATGATAGATAACGGACAATAGTACCTATAGACGGAATAAATTTTGCTATATAGCTTCTGTCGCTAATATATAAATTATATTAAACAAAAACCGAAAACTCTGTAAAAAGTAAATGAAATATTTTCAAGCTCTTTTCGGAGGCTGTGCAACTTATCTGTCCCTCGATTATATAATATTGATATTATTTACTTATACGTTTTGACGAGTAAGTTAGTAATGCAAACTCATTTTCAAGGGCGATTTAAGATTAAATACATAAATATAAGTACCTACTTATCTATAGCAAACATTTCCTATTTACATGCAAATTGCAGGTGATCTATAAATTCATTACCTTGTTTATGTATCTATGTATGTTATGTTTATTTACAAACTTAGTTCACAAAGTTATCAACTCTCGTGTAAATGTTTATCTACATTCACTACGGTTATGTAGCTAATCTTATTATTGTTTTATTAATGCATATAGCTACATACCTATTATCAGATACCTACTTTTTTCTCGAGTTGGAATTGTACCTACTCTAACCTAGTCGCCTAATTCATTTTAAGGTAATGTTTAAATGAACTTAAGGCCCCGTATTACTAAATGGAACTTATAATTGAGATACATCCTGAGTGTGCGTTTTCCATAGTTATTTTCACACTTACACTCAATATTAAGTTGTGTTTGCAAATACGAACCTTAATGTTAAAACATAGGTTTAGATAGCTTCTTGTGTCGGTGTCAAGGGCATCCAAGGCCCTCTACGATTAAATACTACAATTTCTTTTATTTCCAAATCAGAACTCGTTAATATAATATTTAATTGCAACTTTTGATTAAACTATATCGACATTATGATTCTGTGCAGGCCTTAAAAATCTATTTTATAACGTTTTAATAAAGTTTAAAATCCAAAATTAGTGCAACCGAAAGACTCATTTGGCACATTGCCGAGTAGAACGCACTATTTTCCCTAACGCCTAACCCATAATAATGTTTAAAAGTTATGACCCATTTTTCATACCGAAAACGTTAATGAAATACTCACAAAAGTAATGACAGTGCCGAAGCAGACCACATAGCCCCAGTTATCAGAATCAGTATCGCTGGTAGATTTATCAGCACTATTTTCCTTAGCCATTGCACGTGACATGTGAACAGGTCTAGCGACAAACACTCACTGATAGAATAACCATTCAGAATATAATGTAGGTATCTTGTGCTATGCATCCGCCGATAAACATTGTTTACTATGACGCAGGGGGAATAATATGTTAATCCTGCGTCTATAACTCTTCGTAGGTACTAGATGTTGCAATTGAGATCGTTTCAGGTTATTATTCGATGAGGAAGGTGGTGGATGGAGCAATAAGTATGAATATGATGCGTAAAGCGAGTGATGGTCTACATAGTCGTATGAAAAATGTCGGAAAAATCTCATTTTTATCACAGACACAGAGGTAGCAGTATAATATAATGCAGCAAATACTTAATGTTAATTGTATTACTACTATTTTGTACCTAAGTATGGTTTTCTGTTAGCTGTTTTGCTATCAATAGGTAGGTATTGTTATCAGTTCATTTCAGGAAGTTCCTGTTTAGAGTTTGAGATCAAATAGGGATGGCCATTGTTAATATTTTTTTCGTCTAGGTGTATGTAAAGTACCTATGTTTTTAGTAATGTAAATTTATCAGTACTTAGCAATTTTATTATTCTTCCGATTACCTATCACAGAACAGCAGGGTGTCCTAGATATCTATTTATTGATTTAGTGCTACACAACAGTTGCCTAATAACAGCTTATTATTTAAATACGAACAATGCATACCTACACAATTTCACAATAAAAATGCAAAGGTCAAAAACCTTACGCCGATAAGATAATTTATAGATGTCTACGAATCATTATATTATTATCTGTCCTAAATATAGGTAGGTAACTATCTACCCAACAGTTTCTTCTTTGTTTCTTGTGTCACTTTATATTTTTAAAACATAATTATTATTTGTATTCGTTTAACAAGCCATGGAAATACCTATAGAAATTTTTATATACAAAAAGATTCCGTTACAATGTGCAGAAATTCTAGTTTTTGATAGTATAAATCATGTTTTTCTGCGAATGAAATTAATAGAAATAAGTGGAATCTGGGGCACGGCAGTGCCCCCGCCGAGTCTCGCGCAGCACGGCCATACCATCTTTTCTCGTAGAAAACTATTACAATATGTGAGTACCTACTTCGCAATGGAATATTATCTAATAACACTTTTTCATAACATACATAGTTGTATCTTTGAAAGGTTCTATAAATGAAATAACCAATTATTTATAAACATAATTTATTGAAAGTTGTAAAAACTAAAATTATATTTTTATATACAAGTTTACAATGGGGCAGAACTATTATTCTAAGAGCAGAACGATTTATGACTATGAGTATTCAAGTCAATAACTAATAAGGACCCGTGCGTGAAAGCGTCAGTGCTATACAGGTACCTACTATTATATTATATTATATACATTTGTACAACACTACATACACAATAAAATTAAAATTTAAATACTTACTGAGCAAAAAATGGCAAAAAAAAACATTTTTTGTACGTAGTTATTGACATTTGCAGTTCAACACCTGTCAAACATTGTTGTATTTAGACTCGTCAGTCTCGTCGTACATAGGATATAGCCAAAGCGAGTGCCTTATGAGTGCAAGATTTGTAACAAACGAGTGCAGAGGTATAACTTCCTCATGCCTTTTTTGTTTCGCGGTTTTACCGTCTTTTTTTTAATTTTTTTTTTAGCAAATTTTGCAAACCAATTTAACTTGTTATTTTTTTTTAATTCGTGGAGCCTTAGGTACCTACATAACAAAAAAATGTTGGTGGCTTTTTTTGATAAAAAAATTACTCATCTACCGAACCATGCTAAGGTACGTAAAAACGGCTTAAGATTGACTGTAGCTATCTCAATATACACTGAAGTGCGAAAATAACTATAAAAACGCGCATTTAAGATCTTCCGGAGATGGTCCTTAATTTTAAGTTTCATTTTTTAATATGGACGTAAAACTAACTATAACAAAACGTACAAACTTACATTACATAAATTATGCTTGAGCTGGTTTATCGGGATGTTATCCCAAAAATATGAACACATTTTGGTTGTATCGCTAATAAGTCTATGACTCATAGGAAATAAGACAAGTATAGCTCTACAAAAATGATATGTATCTACTTACTTAATGACTACAAAATTATTTAACAATCCTAACATAACCTTACATGTTAAATAATAATAATATTAAGTACTATCTAAGTGATATAAGTGTTAATCATTATGAATAT
>DWBH01000420.1:0-12558 GCA_018230765.1 Ernsta delagoae
TACGTTTTCCTAAGCCAATCTCTAAAGGTAATATGCATTAGAATTTTGAAATTAAGTATGACGCAACTAGCTAATTAAGTAAGATGTCTCCATAGCTGCAAGAGGTGCTGAAATTCGCCATTTACTGACCATCTTGTTACCTTACGTCCGACCGGACTAGACACATGAGGCAACTGCCCATAACAACCACACAAAACAAAGATAACAGTGCAATACAATGGAATCTGCGTAACCGTAAAGATCTTCACGATTGTATACCATGTACCCATAAGTTAATGATTTAATTCTCGCATAGCAAGTGACAATATCATTAAACTAGATTGATAGTGCCTAAGTTCTGTTATGATGCAAGTTGTGCCTGCCTGCAAGTCTTGACAATGACATAAGTAAGTAACAAGTATCTATTTTGCTTTTCATTGCAAATTATATATTATATCTTTGTACAGTTTGAATCATTATATAAACACAGCTCGTTTTTTTTGCAACCAAATTGATATTGTTTTAATTGAGAAGATAGCATTATTTTTATAACACAAATAATATACTTTTGTTTGCTTAATTTAATACAATATGTATTTTAATTTTAAAGAATCTTTTGTGGGTATAAGAGTGTTATCGTACTTTAAGCTTTTAAGTATAAGTACAGTATAATAGGTATTATGATTAAAGTTTAAGTTGTTTATCCAAGAACTAAGCAGTGTGTAGTGAGATATCTTTCATTGAGATTCGATAGAGTGTCACGTGAGAGCGGAGCACCGTTGCATTCCAGCGCGTACTCGCGTCTTATCTCGCAAACCGATTTAACTAGGCTTTGTTTGATTGAATTAAAATTTGGCATCTTTATAACTTATTAGTTATTAGACGTAGGTATTCGTCTCGCTTCCTACTGTTGAAGATTTTTTTTAAATATTAAGCTGAATATTTTACTACCAGATTTTAAGACTGTGACATCAATTATTTACCTTATAAGGTAAATAAATTCCCAACAACCGCATAACCTGCAATGACGGAAACTTTACCTCAAGTAGAAGAGATAAGTTTTTCTAGAAACCTTTTTAGACGCACCACCTGTAATATGCCACTCCTAATATTTTCATTCCAGTGTTCTCGTTCCTACTAGGTTTTAAAAAGAAAACCATCTTTATATCTATCTACCCTTCACTATGAAACTCACATAAAAGTATGTAACTCGGAAAATATTAAAGATTTTCTAATTATCTCTTTAAATCTCATACGTGGTAATAAATGACGTCGAGAGCCGCAATTAATCTTAGTGCATTAGTAAATTACTTATTGGTTATACTGTAATCAATCTTTACCTTAATCTGAAGATGAACGTCGACATATTATATATTCCTATTTTTTGTTAGGAATATATTGACATTTTATCTATCATGTCTATCAGAACTGTTAAGCGGTGTTAAGAAGCTTAGCGTCACTTTGAAGTATGATTATGCAGGTCAAAGATCTTTGGTAAGCCGCAGGCGGTCTCTATAAGGTTCCTAATGAAACCATGAATAATACAAAGATAAGAGGGGTTATTTGACTTTGACTTATTAGAGGCAGTAGCGACGTTCAGCATCCTATGGTTAGACATTTTTTATGCAAACGAAATATCACTCCATTTGAATAAATTATCGCGGCTATGCACTCGTACTTCATAAGTATAAATAGGTAAATATACCTACGTAAGCATTAATGCAAGTGTATCAGATGTAAGTTAATTTTAAATAAAAAATATAAGCAAAATAAAACTTTAATGATATATTTTTCTCCTTTAGGTAAGGGTTTTTCTCCTTTAGGTCAGGTATTAATTGTCTATCAAATGTAATTTTATTAATATTGCCTAAAACCTTATTACCGATAAAGATAAAGCGATGGTGATTTCAAAAGCAGTAGTTATTGATACAATTCAAATATAAAGAACAAACAAATTATTTTTTAGAAATCAGTTTTTTAGAATATTAAGATTCGTTACAAATAAAAGAAAAGTTAATAAGCGATAATCTAGATCAAATTTTCACTTTTGTGTATATTTGATTATTCTACCTAATAAAAGAATGATTGCTTAATAACAGTAAACGGAAATTGAAGTACCTACTCTAGTACTTTTCGTTACAAGTTCTTTCATAAATTGACCGACGTTTTCTCTTTTTACCACCCAATTCAAATATGCGTTGTAAAAAGTTTACGCGCGTTGAAGTCTTTTACACGCGCGAACGCTCATTTCACGAAACCAGCATTTTAGGTTAAATCATTTAAAGAAACATACTTTTTATTCGATAGCTGTGTTACGGTATCAATATTTCCATGTTGAGATTTCGGAGAGAAAATAAGCAATTGGTTATATGACGCAAATATCCAACAATCTGTGTGTACTAGTGTACCTACTAACACTACTAATATTACAATTAATAAAAACAAAATGCCTCACTCATTTCTAAAGTCAGTATATACTATTTATATGTTTCTGACTAACTACGCCATCTCATCATTATCTTAATCACTGTGTGATATTTTGTACAACTCAAATTTCCAACTCTTAATTTTAGCACCACCGTCTTTGTTTCTATTTTAAATACATTGCTTTTGAATTAACTTTTATCTATTTTATAATTCTTAAAAGTAGAAATTTGAATAAATGAATGTATATATATAACTTAAGTAATTTATAGTGCTGTTTAAGTCAAAGGAAAATTATACGTAGTTTTCTCTTTATTGTGATTATAATGGCAATGGTATGTTCTCTTATATTAAATATAAATGACAAATCTTTTTTTGTTGGGACAGTCGTCAAATTGAAGATTATAAGCGGATGTACAACTCGGCCGTGGAAAGTGGCGCATACACTTCGTATTTAGGGTTGTCAATCTAACAATATGTCTTTCGAGTTTTTTTTAAAAATACGCAGTACATATAGGAGTTTGTTCATTTTGTTGTATTCCTATTTAAGAGGCTATAAAATCTGGCTATAAATTCTGGAGTTAAATTATAATATTGAAAGGGTTTCTTATTATATCTTAAAAGGAATACTATGCTGTCTTCACGACAGACGTAAAACTATAAATAAAGATGTACCTACCAATATACATTAAATTAATCAAAAATCCCTTTAGGATAAACCAAGAAAACCAAATCTAGATTGGGTGCCACAGCTACAGAGATCTATCTTTACTGACATGACTGTAGGCGTTACTACCTCCCTATCTTGTTGCTGTGGTGCGGAGATTGCAATTGCAGAATTTATGGAGCATCATTCGATCAGATATCACTAAGGGCTTTTAGCAAAATGTACTTAAAAGGAGCAATTAAGAAGATGCCTCGTTTAATTGACTTCAGTCGACAAAATTTCATCGTAAGAAGCTTAAAACATGTATCTTAACCAAGCCATAAATTAGTTCTAAATGTTTGATGAAGGATCAGGCCTCGACGGTTAACGTTTTTACATTTCTCTCATCATAAAGTTTTATTTCACGTGTATATATATGTAGATAGACAGCAAACAGCATAGATAAAAAAAAAACAAGTAATTAAACTTTATCCTCCGGACTCTCAGGTAACATACTAAAATCAATATAAAAGTGAGATCAAAAAATTTAAAATTTTTACGTAACATAAAATTCACATGACAATAGAGCTGCATATTTTTTATTTATGTCGAAAAGCTTAAAATATAAAATTATAATAAGAACTGCTTCCGTTAGCAAAAAACGCGCAAATCAAAATACAATAGCAACTAAAAACTTAAAATGTATATCTCTGCTGTAGAGCCGTAATAAAAAGTCATTTGTATTCGTTCTTGCAATTTTTCACGAGACTTTTTCAATTTAATTTCATATCCGATATTAAATTGAGTCATTTTTAATCAATGTACGAAGACATGTCTTTCATTTGATGTTTTTTTATCGCTACCTACTGCTCGCTCGGCAGGGGTAAATTTTTTAGTTCTTAGATTTTCAAATATAAATTTATATTCTCAAGTTATTAAATTTGGTGATCACGTAGTTTTGGACCAAAAAATTCTTCATCGTGTTTGTCTAAAATTTGTTGCTTATGATATGACATATGACATTTCCTTTTTTTACTTATCTAATACTTCATTGTGATTCTAAGACGAATATAATTTTTATTTCTGCTATTCAATGAGCTGTAAAACTTTCACATTCACTCATAACGCGTTAAAAAATATAACATCATGAAAGGATAATAAATTGCTACTCTCATAGAATCTGCATCATATGGTAGAATATAATGCGTTTGCGACGTGAAATGACTTGCAGTTCTTTCTGCTTACATAAATATTTAGCCATAAAGAATGATTATTTCCTAATTCACAAGAAAGTATTGATAATACTTTCTTATTTCGATTTTAATCTTATTTTCTATTTCGAATTCGAACGCAGTGATATTTGAAAATGTGTTTCAATTAAGCTCTATTTTTTGTTTGTCAAAAAATTTGCAACAGTTTTTCTACGACAGGATGGGCTTATCGCTTGACGCAAAATGTTGATCTGTATCTGAATACAAAATCAGGGAGCATTGTATGGTAATAGAATCTAACCGCAATTTAATTCCATGTAACTGTTTACCTACAATTTGTT
Organism: Ernsta delagoae; assembly: GCA_018230765.1. NCBI lineage: Eukaryota > Metazoa > Arthropoda > Insecta > Lepidoptera > Hesperiidae > Ernsta > Ernsta delagoae. The sequence continues at coordinate 4,602 of DWBH01000420.1, forward strand.
GCTAGCATGGTAAAATTGATGGTATCGCAGTTTTAACGCTCCCTTCGACAGCCAATGCAGCAACCTTCAGGATTCCGCGTAAGAAATTATGCAGCTGTGAGATTTATTGTTAAAATTTAAGCGTCGTATAAATTTCAGAGATTTTAAACTTGAAAAAAATTGATATGACAGTGATTCAGTGGGCAGCTCAGAATTTGTAGCACCTATTAAATAACATTATAATATCGATATCCACATCAACTTCCTAAGAATAAAATAACAATGTTATTTACATTATGCCGCCATAAAAAATGTATCATGCCGGAAACGACACACTGAACGGCTAATGGTTCTATAAGCGAGCGGGGCTTGTAGAATCAACAATGACATACGTAATAACAGTTGAACATCGGGGATCTGTGTTACTAGTTTAACGGCTTATAAACTTTCTTAGATTCTTAGCACATGCACCGACTTTTATTCACGGAGAAATAATCTTTTTCACTTTCTCTGGCTCCAACGATAGCTAATACACGATACTTTAGAAATGCAGTAGGTACAAGGCTATTAGTCATGTAGATCTTCGATAGTATGTTATTATGAGAATCCCTAGTAGTTTGCAGGGCGTATTCTTCGGATATTATTAATTATTATATTTGCTGCATGTATGTATATAGGTTTTTGTAGCTAACTTCGAATATATGAGGTATTGCATCGATACAAGAGTCATAGTTGTATGTCTTAAGACTGCAGAGTCCATGAGTATTTGAGAGTACAGATAATCTCGTAGTGAAAGTGCCGGCTGACATTTACTTGCCGATCAGATAATTCGCGCGGTCTTTGACCACTATCCAGCATTCCACGCCTTTATAAATTCATCTTGTTATTTTGGGAATGTCAATCTAATTTAAAATTAGAATGTCGAGCTAAAATAGAAAAGGTAAGACTAAGTAGTTTAATTTTTTACTGTACAGAAATTACTTAACTTGTACCTACATCATAGGTAAAAAAGTAATGAATTGTCAAATATCAAGAGACTTGTCACGTTAAAAAATTATAATGTACTTATTACATTACCAATAGTCGGGTGTGTGTAGTATGTAGTCCAATGCCGTCTAATTTCTTGACATATTATTATATGTAAAAGCATAAAATAACGTTGACTACAAGCTTACACAAATGAAAGTGAAAGTATGAACTTTTTAAAATTCACTATAATACCACACAGGTTCTGTACATCAAACAGGTTGTGTGTTGAAGTTATGTAAGATTAACACGCGTGTTATCATTATCACCTATGTTATTACTCTTCCTAGAAGGAAAGCGCTAATGGCTTCCATTTTAATGGTGTTCTGTAGAATGTGGCATAGTGAGATTAGTGAGGATGTTTGCAAGGTATGCTCTGAGCTGGGACTAATCTGACGAAATCTACTCGTACAGTATGCAGACGGTCGCCCAAGTAAAATGTATCAGACTATCCCAATTGATGACCATAAAAAAAAAGAACTTGACACAAGACTTGCTTTACTGTGGGTCGTAACTCACGTGGGCCGCGAGATTGCCTCTACCTTTTTAAACTCTATAATAATAGAGTCTATAACGTTTCTACGTATTTTTGTAAAATTAGTAAGGATAATTTTTTATAATAATTCGTAGTACATAAAATATGCAGGTAACTGCAAAGTAACAAATAATACCTAAAATCTAATTTATTTGATTAGAATATTGTTAATAATTATTACATAGTCATACATATTTGGTGTGTCAGTACATTCTTATAATTTTATGCAATCAGTGATAAACAACCAAAGAAGCTATTTAACCTAATGAGTTAAGTAATAATCTGCAAATGTCTATCAAAAGGCTACAGCAACAGTTTACTTAGCAAAAACTAATAGATAACGGTAACGAAGAGGAGCTTTTTATTGCGTCTCACGTGCTTAATTTATGCAACGTTTTGACAGCTCGTGAGCTGTGAGCATTTTGTTTCGCACATTAGTACTATGTACTCGTCTTGTTATGCCAATCTATACACCATACACAAAATAAACAATCAAACATCAGTTTTGAACGTTATCGTGTGCCGATCTTCCAGAAACTTTTTTTATGTGTGTGGTTTAGCAATAACACTAACTGTACATAGGTATCCCGTTTTGTTAAAATGAAATTTTGAATTGCTTTATAAGGTATAATAATAATAATTTGCAATATTTTATGTAATTTGTATGTATCATTGGGACAATAAAGCACGAATGTTAATACACTTGTGCTTCATAAGAATATTCAAACAAGCTCTAGTTGTATTTAAAAATTTATTAGTTTTTATTTATCTTATAATTACAAATCGCAATCCTTAGCGTAGCACAAATACAAGTACTAATAAGACGTCTTAGACGTCCTGATGAAAAACTTTCGATGTGCATAATCGAAACGACACTAGAATTTATAACTTTAATAACCAACATGTTTTACCGGCTACGTAAACGGTAACGTTTATGTTATTAATTAAATTACGTCCTACGAGTATGTCGTCTATTTGATGCAATTTAAACTTCATATTAATTGCGCGGCAAATGCGGCAAAGACCGAGGCATCTGGATTGTTTACAATAATTCTATTTCGTTAGCCTTATAACACATATAAGTATGTAAAATACAAGTAACATTATGTAAACTGACGCAAGACGACGCAAAAACTTCACCGGAGCCTGATTCATTTAAGCACATGCTGTAATTGAGTGTAGCAAGATATGAAGATATCAGCGAGACGATCTCCTTTTGATTGGATTCTGATTGACTATTAATTTATTTATGGTGGACGCATACGCCCAGGGCGCCGGCTTAATGAAAAATCTTTGGAGGCGAGAATGACTTAGTATCATTACCTCAACGACGCATGTATAATAATATCACCTACTCACATGAACGGGAAATGCAATGCAGTTATACAATTCCTCCGACCTACGACTTAAATATTGAGTTTATATAAGAGTTATAAATGATAATAATATAATAACTAGTTAGAGATTTTTTTATTTGAAACCATTGTTACATATTTTCCTTTTAAATTAAAATCTTATTGTTGCTTAATGTAATCTTTATATAGCGAAATTTAAAATAGTTTATACTAACGTACCTAATAAATATAAGAAAATGAAAAAAAGGTAAATCTCTAACTAAAGCTTTCTCTGATCGCATAAGAGAGCAATATTAAAAACAAATTAGAATGGGAAAATGAATATGGGTTGGTTTTTTTATGTCGTCGACTGGAATTGCAACTTCGCTTCTCATACGAGAACGTCGCATGCAGTTAGCGGTAAATTTATATTTACAGTGTTAATTTTGCTTTTTGTGGGAGACTTAACAGTCATACTTAAATGAATCCCACCAGCTTCACATAGCTTAGCTGTATTTTATTCCAGGAAAATTATTAAAAGCACCACTATCGCAAATCATTTGAAAATAATAGTGAAGGAGTAAAATAAGATACGTAAATCATATTTAATTTCTAGCATAATAACATTTTATAACATGCTATAGATTGTATCTTTCTTATCTTCAGCGAACAATTAAATAAATAAATAAAATAAAATTCTTCTTTATTTTCTTATGTTATCGGTCTCGGAAACGGCTTTAATGATTTTATTGTTTGGCTGACGAGGATTTTCGGGGAGGCGAAGAATAGATTTAGATACTGCGTTTTAAATAGGTACACCGATGTGTAGATTTTCAAGTAATAAAACAATGAGACGACAAGGAGGTATAGCTATTTACTACTATTATTAGGGAGAGTAAAGCTTTAGAGAGATTATAGCTATTACTAGGGAGATCAAAGAACAAGTTTTAAAATTGCCGCATTTTAACTCAGTTTCTTCTTATTAGTATACGTTATCTGTCACGTAAAGCATGATTCAATTATGTTAAACTGTACCTACAACAATATTTTTGTAGACGTTTATTCCCATTGAGTCACACCCTCATGTGTAACACGACACCCTACACCGGTTCCATTCCATTCCGTAGCCCTTGCGACCAACATAATTTTCTCCCATAACATATACCTAAGAATAAACACATTATTATCAAATGCAAGCAATTCTCACATCTGTGTCAGGTTTCTAGATCAGTCAAGTAAGAATATTATGACTAGGTCTGTTTTATGAACAATGCCGCCATTAATATTTAAGAGAAATCAGAGTAATAATTCACAAAGCTCTTGTCACGTAATGACTGAGTGCGTAGTAGGTATATGATGCATCCGTGCGTGCGATTTCATCGCAAATTCTTTTCTTGTGTGCGCAGCCGATGTGAGCGAGCGGAACAGAGGATGTATTCACAAAAGCCCCATTGTAGAGGACAATCGTTACATCAGGCCCTGCTGACTTGTTCTATTTCACACATTGTACTTGGCTGACGTTACAATTGCATTTTGTATTTATGCTTACCATAAGTAACTGTATGAATACGAATATGTCGTTATGAATGAGACGAAGTTTAAGCGATTGTAATTTACTAGGCAGGTAGGTCCTTTGATATACATATTTTATTAATGACGTTCTATAATGCTCATTTCAAAAAGTTATTTGTTGATAAATAAGTATTTCACTATTTAAGTATCTATTGTAGACGTCTGCATTTTGTTGCTTGTTTTTTGTGTGGATGTAAGTTTATAAGGCAGTTCTGTTTACTGTAATATTGTTATTTTAATAAAGTACGATAGTTATAATGTATATCTAATAATAAAACCAAAATATTAGGCACGTTATATACCTATGTACCTACCGGTGACTTCAATGCGTACACCGCGTAGCTTTGAAGATGTCGTAAGGTGTAACGATTTTCTTTAGGAAACCATAACCTTGCTATATCTTTTGTATTCAACAGAACTAATGATCTCTATGTGAATACAAGGGGCGGATGTCAACCCATAAAAGAAACTTAGTTTGTGTAAACTATTCACAAGTGTTGTAACTAATGAAAAATGATGCAAATATGTGGGTTGACGTTAATAGAAAAAGAATTATTTTTAATCGTTATTTATTTATTTACTTTCAGCCAGCTATTGCTAAAGACGTTGCAGCTAGTAACTAATATATAGATACCTACATAAAACCCACGTGGCCTAAAAATCATTTAACTCTGATATTAAGGTAAACCTGATACTCTGGAAAAGGACCCCTTAATTTCTTATTCGCTGGGTTAACACCGCTGACGTCATAACTTCCCGTAAATAATTACAGACATGTTATTCACAATGAAAAAATCATACTTTCTGTTTGGTGATTGCGATACTAGATACAATGCAGTTATGCTAATGTAAATACATCTCGGATAAGTAGGTATTACCTATAGAGAAACACTTAAACAGCGCATGTAACATCATCGAATTACATAATTATGCAATTTGAAGTTCTAATTCTTACGTACAAAACTTGATCCGAACTCAACTTTCAAGTAAAATTACGTATTCATACGGGTCCAATCTTAGATGAGGTCATCCACTATCTCATCTCGCGAGAAAAGTAAAAGTGGTCGGATTGGGCAGTATTACCTTACAATGGAACGGATTATAAAATGTTGTTGAGATCATGCTACTGTTTTTTTTAACTTTCCTTTGAATACCTAAATAGTTTATAATTTATAATATTTAGTCAAAAACGTTTAATTTTAAGAAACCAGATACCTCCTCATGAATTTAAATTTACATTGCGGTCAAAAACAAACACTTACCATTTTTAATTAATTTTCTAATTTCTTTTCTTTTAGTAGACAAATAAGTATTGTATTATTTTTTCACGAATAATATTCTACTTAATTTATTTTATGTCTATGTCATAAAGAATTAAAAAATATACTTACAGTTTTTTAAACGTTTAAAAAAAGTATGTTTATACATAATACATAAGTAATTATTATAAATGCATCACTCATTCCTATATTACTTTTTGACCTAGCTTACATTTTTGGCAAAATATGCTACAATTTTAATTATACACATTTAAATAATGATAACGAATGGCTTCGAAAGTAAATAAGTATTTAGATACGCATGTAATTAAGTACCCCTGTGCACAAAATCTATAATTTATATATGTACCTATTATAGGTACACTAAGATGGATTAAATTATGCTGGAAGATGCACAGAATGCACTCTTCTATCTATCTACAGAACCATGAAATCTTGCGCAAACATTGTCCAGTTACCAAAAAACTCTAACGAAATATGAAGCTGCAATACATTACACGTATAGAAAGTGAGAGGATGAGCTCAGTTATAAAAGTCATATGACTATCGGAAATTTACGACAATAATAAAGTAGACCGAGCTTAGAAAGTTGAATGTCCATCACTGTTATGCAATCACTCAATAAAACTTGGGTGCGGAACGTTTTAAATCCGTCCATTTGATTCGATTAGCTAAATCAATGTTAAACGCTTATTCATTTACAAATTACTAACCTGTAGTTCACGTAATTCTTTTAAAAGACCGTTGTTACTTTTATTTTAATAGTGTGTATGTATCCCACACCGAACAAAAAGCTCTGCCTACACACATTGTTTTACAAAACTGTAACTTGATCATATAAAAAAGATTTATAATGGAAAAAATCATTATTAAATTACAATAATTTTTTAAATTAGTACATTAACTCAGTCCTATGATAAACTTTTGTTACGGATTGTTATATTTAAAAACTCTTTATGTTGTTACTGTCTAGGGCGGAAGGTAAGTTTTTAATTCCACCGGTTGGTTCAGTTTAAAAACAACATTGTGGTGAAAACTGAAGTGAAAGAAATGCACTGCAAGCTCAAGTTACGACGGGCAAGTATGTCAATGTTTACGCTTGACATAATATTATAAGAACACAAGACGCGTTAAACTCAGACGCAGGATACACTGATACACATTACCTACACGTTCTTACGTCTTGTTTGGCCTATTTTTAATAAATAAAAAACGTTTATTGTATGTAGTTAAATAAGATTTTACTGAACATTTAAAGTAAAAAAATATGTATATACATTCGAATTGAGTAACTACCTATCTGGTTTCAAAATTTCATTGAAATAATTTATAAATGTTAAAAAATATAGCCGTGTTTCCATTAGTTAACTTGGATTTAGGGGCCTTTTCATTTGAAAGGAAAAATACATTGCAACTAATTAAATATAGCTACCTACATTGGTACGTGCGATCCCAATTTTAGTCTCCTGTTCTAATATTTTGTTGTATTTGTAACTAGACATGTGACAATTACTTTAATAAGAATATTGTTCCCAAAATGCCATTTATATTATATATTTTTTAAAAGTTAAAAACCGTAAATTTTCATAATAAAACTTCAAGCGCTATATACATTTCGCAATGATCAGTTTATTCCAATTTTAGTCATAACAATTTTGCTGTTTAGGTAATGACTAAATCTGCAATTATGCACAATTATTTGAGCCTATTGTATGTCGATGGTGCTAAAGCTACCTGCATCTTTTACTAACAATTGAGGCTTTTGCATTGAGACTGACTACGAGTACTTTGAGGTTCAGCCTCAAAATATCAGGAACTCAGTCTCCGAGCTATTAGGATTAGCCTTGTGTGTTGCTGCATTTGATATCAGAAAGCGCATCTCGCATGGAAAGCGCACTCTATAACCCGTTAGTGTGGGCTGCACCCAACTTTCCAATCTCGTTTAGATCCAGCTTGACTTTAGGCTTGCCATACATTTATCAGAGCTTTCTACCTCTTCCCACCTACCCACCTCGTCGTTAAAGTGTTTTATGATCACAAAACCACTTCTTAAGATGTTCTTTTATCTTTTATGTCAATATTATGATAACATAACACGTATGAGTACCTACGACTCGTAGGTCACGAGATTTTGCTCGCTATATGTGTCCTGTCATCATACTTCATACTAATATATAAAATTGGTGGGGTTGTTTGTAATATTGAAATAACCGTTTTTTACTACATGCGTA
>DWBH01000421.1:0-12557 GCA_018230765.1 Ernsta delagoae
TTGTAAAATTTAAAAGTAAAAATGCCCGCTTGCGCAGTGGTCTGCGTGTTTTTTTAGTTTTTTTAAACTATTTAATTTTTATTTACGAAATCACGTGTAAAACCCAGACGGACTGACACCGTGTAACCATGTAAGTTCATCAGCTTTTCCGATTTTGGTACGAAACACTAAATATGGTGCAAATGTTACAAAACTTCGTGCTTCAAATGTCATACCGATAATTCCTGTCGATATTTCATAAAAACTGGTTAAACCATATGCGGCGAGGGTGGCGCGAACTATCGCTTAGGTATATCGCCTCTTTACTTTATACCGTGACAGTGTTCGACTTATTTATTAATAGCTAAATTTAGTGTACATTATAAAATAATAAATAAATTATATAGATAGTGAAAATAATTTATATTAGCTTAAAAAAAATTTGTAAACAGAATCTGAACTGACCTCACAACCGAATTATCTTTTCACGTTTTTTCGATTCTTACGCTTGTATTTATTGACATAATTATTTTGTTGCACTTAAAAATCTCAGTCGCATTTGTGAAATGGTTGAACTAAAATAACCGTCGAGTCAAAGTGCTTGCTACGCATATTTCCGTATCTAATTCTACAAAAACAGCGCATAATTGACAATTGACACTGGAAGATTTCTCACTATACCTAAGTAATATTTACAATCGATTGCAGCCTAGTGCCTTAAAATAATACCCAGAGTAAGTGTGCACACCATTTTTTATTTAGACTCTTCCAAATTGATTCGAAGCGAACAAGACGCCACAAACAGATTGACCGCTCATTTTTAAGACCAGTATATAGTGATATAGTGGTCACAGTTTTCGCAACGATTTCCCAGCGAGTGGGGCGACGGGCCGGAACGTATAAAAACCGCCACAGAATCACGGTCAAATGAAGATGTGTAATTAGTTGGTTTTTGCAGTCAATCGGTGGTTTTTTCATCGCCATATACGGCCAGCGTGGAGCCAACGGCCGGTCACGTTGGCTGGACTACAAAATAACATGTGACGTGAACTTGGTACTAGGAATGGGCAGTGCGACCCATCCACCACTTACTCCACCATTATCCTGTCTATTGTTTGATGATTGATAGGTTATTTACTCTGTGATAATAAACGCAGCGTTCACTTTACACTGATCTAAGTGCGTGTGACTTTTATAGTTTTGATTAAGCCTTATATAATGTGTCAAAAGGAATAAATAGGTACCTAGGTTTTTTTCCGAATTTATTCGTTCATTGCATAAACTGTTACGAGTATTTCCAACTTACCTATTATTAAGCGTATTAGAATAATTGCAAAACAAACGTCTCTTATCCCTTATTATCAATCAAACAATACAAAATCTATTTTTTTTATGTAACTGCCTAAAACTTATACCTATCAACATTTAAATTGACCGATAAGTATCATGAGCCCACCAAAAAACCTTACTTTGGAAAATAGTGAAACATAGAAAATATAATGAGGTGTATAACATTTTGTACAAGTACCAACACAGTAAAAGCTTTATATATAGGTAGTTTAGTACATGAGAGCAGAAAATAAAGCCCTAGATAATTGCAGCTTCGATTAAAACTTTATCTTGCAACATTCCAGTTTGCCTGACAACCGTGAAATATCAGGACTCCAGCGACCATCATCTATTAATTTCTACATCGAGGATGTACAAAAAGTCTGATATTTATGAGAAAAATGATTAATATAATGAGCAGCTTATCATATTAATGGGATCTAAATTGGGTCTTTACTTAGAGGTCTTTGTTATTTTTTATTTTTATTCAGTCTTGTAATTCAAAATACTTTTCTAACGAACCTAAGAACCGTAATAATACAAAGAGCTTTAGATTATCTTATCTTAAGATTACACTCAAGTGCGAAATTAACTGAAAAACCCGTACTTAAAATGATCCCAAGTGATGTAGTAGTTACAGGTTACTACATCATTTGAGAATTCGATTCCCAGCGAGGCAGAGTTTTCATTGATGGATTTAAGTATTTATTCTCGATATAGGTAGGTGCATGTGCAATTGTCTGTGTGTCTTACCCTGGATAACGTTATTAATAAGTAAAAAATCAGTTGCAGTTTTAGTTAAACACAATTTTAATGTAGGAATTTAGTTAGACTAGAGACTCCTTTGTATTAAATCTACTCGCACGATTCTCAACGTAGGAATTTCACAGGTTGAGAACTCATACTAACAACCAACTGGCATTTAAAACCTTTCTCTTAACTTTTTGCTACTCATGAAGTAATTAGGCCAACAATTTAAGAACAGCCATCAGTGCGTAGTGTTTTATCAAAAAATCCCATTAGCTGCTATAGGCCAATAAATTACAGGCGCGCCCGCGCAACCACCGCGACGGGCTAACACTAACACTGACGCAAAAACATCAAACCACTGAACAATTATTTCGTACGATGTATAGTTCACACGAAAATTGCCTCTAATTAGATATAAGTCTGACAGACCGCTTTTTTATTCCAACTTTGTGTTTGTCAAAGATAATTTTTCGACTGAGCCGTGGTCGTCGTAGCGTATCGCTTGGGTTTGACTGTACCAAAATTCTAAAGTTTTTGTTTCGTACTAGGTACCTATAGGTATAGGTATTATACCTTCATACACGTATAAGATTATGAAGTAGTGTTTGTGACCACTATTTATCATTGTAAAGTATTTATATAACATTTAACATTGATCTTTGTACGAAAAACTTCAACGCGGTAGTTGTACCTACAATGAAATAAATTAATGAGGTTTCTTATCAAGTATTTTTAACTCCTACAAGTTTACTAGGCACAAGGTTACTTGTTACTTCTAAGATAAGGTAGTCGGAACGCCACCGTGAACTGATAATTTACTAATCAACATTTCTAATCCAGTCAGACAGCGCGACAGCACCTTTTTCACTGTATTCTAAAAAAGGACAACTTTTAAAAACCACAAACAACATTTCTACTTTTTGCTATCATTGACAATCTGTCAAATTAATTAGGCAATGAGTTCGGAGTCGAGGCCGCCGGCCGTGGCCCGCGAAACACGTCATTTGATATTTATTATGATCTCTATAAATCTGTCGCTAAATTACAAATGCGCGTGCTCAGTTTTTGTGAAAAAAAAAATATATAAAATTCATGATTTCAAAATTTTAAATTGATATTAATTACTTATTAGTACCCTTTTATTTACATATTTTGCTCCTAATAGTCAGGGAAGAAATTAATTGTAAATATATCGTAATGTCTAATCTGTAGGCATTATTTATTTCACTTATTTCCAACAGAACTTATATGTAGGTAGTTAATTTAAATAAACCTGCATTCCAAAATCAATAATGATAACTATTAATATTATAAATATTTGTTTCTCCGAAACTACTAGGTATACCTAGGTAAATTCTTTTTCCATTGGAAGCCGACATTATCTCTGATAGACATAGGCTAGGTACTTTTACCGCGGTATTTAACCACATTATTTAAGCAACATATTTCAATTTTTCTGTGTTTGTAATTCAGTAACTACCAATTTCTAGCTAAATGTCACGCAGACGAATATGCGACGGTCAGCTAGCAAACTATATGTATGTCTATGTAACACCTGATATTGTTTGAAGGGTCTTGACAAGATATTTCGACACGAAGCGTTACTTGTATTGTATACTCGTATCGGGCTGTCCACACTGCGCTGTTCGCCCAACATCTATTCCATATCACCATCCATCATAGTTCCAGTTGACACGGTACAAAGAGCACGGTAATTTGGTGTACTTATTACTATAATTAATTATAATAATTAGTCTCATTATCAATCAGGTGCTAGGTAATGCGGGTACAATAATATAGGACTGGTCATCTATAATTATTTTACAATAACGATAAAATTAGATCGACTCTTTTCTTTTCTTTGTTGTTGGTCGAATCTAATAAAATTTTGAGACCTTGAGATATAGATTCTAAATTAATGATCTAAAGTAACAGTCTTTCTAGAACTTTCATTAAATTATAAAGCGAATTGATAATGTGGCTTCTTATTTTATAGTAGGTGCCTACTGGTAAGATAATAAATATTTGAACACATTTAATAATGATTTAAAATATTATTAATTAACTCTTGGTAACTTCAAGTTTAAATATCTTTTTATTTAGCACGCATTGTTTTATTATTTATTAGGCATTATACTTACTCTCCGGTCATTGTACTCAACATTAAATAAACTTTTGAACTGAGGGCAACAAATTAAGTATAATTTATTGTTTAGACAATTTCATTAAGTAGATATCTACGTTCAATTATACATTTTTTTTATGATTTTTTTATTTAATTTTTTTAATAGAAAATGATGTCATCTCCATTCTCGATAGTTGCACATCTACGAAATGCTTACGACCGCCAATAACTATACAAATATTTTATTTCTTAATTTCTGTCTCATAAATATAACATATTAAATTAAATGTCTATTCATAAAGTACATTGACCTCCTAAAAATACAAAAACTCGACGTGTTAAGTAATAGTAAGGAAACGACATACAATCAATGAATTCCAACCACGTTGTTCAATGGAGTCCGTCATCAGTGTGTTAGGTGATAATGAATCTGACTCTTAAGGTGGCCCCGATGTGTTTACGTACTGTTTAAACGAGTGTACACAGCTTCTTTGCGACCTATCACTATTTGCGAACACTACCGACAGTACTGACTATGCTACGTGTAAACAAACTGCCCCGCATTCATAATCGATACGTGCTCACGAATGCTGTCATTAGGCCGATTGTCATCACGCTTTGTAGTCCCGGGATGTACCTATGACGTGCTCGTGTATGGCACGTCATCATCGGAGTTCAGTGAATCTCCCGTCTTCTCCCGAGGTGGGTACGGCTTCGGCCGGACATCACTAGTGGAGTTGCGGAAGTGTGCGCAAGTGTTCCCATGGCTCTGCTCCGTAGTGATGTGACAGAACAAAGTCAGGTTTTTAGTTAGTGGCCGTTGGTCCGAGTTTTCCTGAAGAAAAAAACCCGATTTCCTGAGCGAGATGAGCAGAAAAGACTGAGATGTATTTTGAATATCTAATCATAGCATAGGGAGACATCGGGCCCACCCAATGACATTCGTGAGCTCTTAGAGGCTACTTAGTGTCGATTATAAATACGGGGCTCAAAGTCAATACAGACTTGTCGTATTTAAGTAGGCAAAATTCCACTCTAAAGAATGATCTACTATTTAAAAGATATTGATGTAATGTAATGATATTGTACAATGTCTCATAAGTGCTATTATAAAAATGCTTTGTTGGTATTATGCGACGCGTCACTATTAGGTTGTTATTATACTTCTTAACAACATCTGCTACTTTACTGTCATACGCAAGACAGACAGACGTATGCGATAACACTCGATAACACGAAACGTAAACATATCAGTAAAAAGTAAAAACCACTGTCTGCCGTAGCGCCACCACGCGCCGACATTCAATTATACGCCTTAAACACGTATAAACCGCCAAATTAACATGTCATGAATATTATTTATCTTTTTCTCAATTATGATAATAAGACTGTAATGCTCAAAGTTGCCCTAGAATTATCTGGGGGGCAAAAACCTCGTACGGATCTTTAGCAAAAATTTACATACATTACAATACTAATTCATACTCGCAAGTGAAAAAAATATTAAACCAGGAAAGAACGACGCGTGCGCAGCTCAGCAGACACTGAGACCGCGAAATGCTAATTGATATGCAACAAAAAATAAATTATGACTCGAACTCAGTACTATGCAGCATTTCGTTACAATAGCAAGTCTCTCACTAACTAACGCGCGTGCTGCTAGCTAACTATGATTTAATCGTATTCAAATGATTTATTTATGATGCGTTAAAGATTTAATAGTAAAATGCAGGCGCTAGATACGACTATTATTATATTAATTATGTTGTACTGTAATTTTCCTATTGCAATTATATTATCGTAGATAATAATTATAATTTGAATAGTTGGAATTATACAAAAGCAAACCCAGAGAGTGTTATTGCTTTGCTTAGCTGTTTAATCTACCCTAACCTAACTGTATTGAAAGTCAAAGATAAACGCCAAACGCTAAGTTTTCACTTAAAAGAAATAATACAAGAAGATAAAGATTTTATCTAATATTTAATTACGGAGAAAGTTTGTATTTACTATCAAACTGCTTAGTTTCAAAAAGTAATTCTTGACACACTCAAATCTCAAAATACGCAAACATGTAAAAATGAAAGTAATTTGTACGCCACACGTCCATTGAGTACTCAAGTTTCCAGTTTAAATATGTAAACGTATGCACATGAAATATTTAACTGTTTATTTTATTTAGCATAATATTTTATTTATGTTTTGAACGATTCAAACAATTTGGAAACATGCAATTAGAATTATAACTGATGGATATTCATGAGCGTTTGACGATGGATTATTTATTTATAGACACGATATGTTGTTTATCGATAGTGTGTGTTATAATTTAGATGGTGGGTTAAAATAAAATTAACGAGTATGATATTGTGTAGCAATTAACATTAACACCATAATATAATGTTGATGTACATTAAACTAGTTATGACTATGTATTTCTATACTATAACTTACATGTAGTTAGTTACTCCAATTTGTATTTTAAACAAGTAGAATTTGCTTTCATGCTATGTATAGCAAAATAGCTAAGATAACTCGACCAGTGGGTATGTTAATCGCCACCCTACTTACTCATAGTACCAACCTATTGTATGCTATTTTAATTCTTTAAGCACATATCTAGGTGGTTGATATAATAAGCATCTATTTATTGAAAACCATAATTGTATGTATCTATGACACACAAAATTACGAATTGCGAAAAAATTGCGTCTCTAAATTAATAAACGTTAAAAAAATCAATCCTCAGCACAAAAAAATCAAGCCACAAAAAAGTTAAGCAGCGCGCGCAAATTTTTTCTTAATTTGCCTAATGGCCGTTATATTAGTTCTCAAACCGGCCCGAGTTGTTTTCCATTACCGCGAGTGGGTCTCGAGTCGGGCACGTGGCTTCCTAGTGGGTGTGGAGACGATCTCCTTGAGACTCGGAACCTGTCGTTGTCACATGAACGTTGTCGACGCCTGACGCCTGACGCCTGACGCTCGGCTGCGGCCTGACGACCGACACCGACGACCGCTCGCTCACGATTTCTGCAAACATTGTCGCGCGCTGATCGTCGAATTCCATTTGAATTTGAAAATCGATGCTTTTAACAACTATTTACTCGATGTAATTTAGATTGTGTCCTTGTTCTGCGTAACAAGGACACATAATCTGGGTAGTATTAGTATTAGTGAAAATAGTACGTACAATAGGCATTGTGATCCAAATTTGAATTCTTAAACTTTTTTTAATTTTTATTCTCCTTTGTTTTAAAATACGTCGTCGACATCAGTAGGTATTAACTTAAGTTGATATCTTGAACAATGCGGATCTGTGAGAGGAAAAAACTTACGCCAACAATGAGCACACATTACGAGAATTAAGTCACCTGTTTATTACTTCACAATGCGTAACAATGGTTTATGTATCTTGGACAGGGTCCA
This sequence comes from Ernsta delagoae, assembly GCA_018230765.1. Taxonomy (NCBI): domain Eukaryota; kingdom Metazoa; phylum Arthropoda; class Insecta; order Lepidoptera; family Hesperiidae; genus Ernsta; species Ernsta delagoae. The sequence continues at coordinate 7,610 of DWBH01000421.1, forward strand.
ACACAGTCATCCTGGGACAGTCGGAAACTAAGGCGCCAACCCTCATCACTATTTAATACTATCATACATATTTACTAGGAAGTGCAGTATTAACATACATCACATCACGTCTTTTGTTTATCAATGACTTGCTAATAAAAGAGCTGTTAGCCACTGAACGATAAGAATCTGTTGCTTTAAATATATTTGCAAGAATTAATGGAAATTTGCATCTAAGTACCGATTAATACTGCTATTAGACTAACAAATAATAATACTTGTCGAAGTTAAACTATGTGTAATTATATATATCAAAGTATTAAATCATTTTTGTATAACATAACCGCAACGGATTTTAATTTCTGACAAAATTATAACCCTATTTTTATTTCCATGCTAGATCGTATTGATACATAAATGTATATAAGAAAAATTCAGTAAGACATGAGTTCAAGAGCATATTATTGCCAACGGCCTGTCTGCGACGATGAAAAAGTTAGGTAGGTAGTTGGCTAACTAATTTTGTGTATCCCAACAATCCCAAGGCTGGACCTAACAGCTTGTTTTCTACATTTGAAGGTTTATGAGGCGTGACGTATGAGTTATGTTCTTGCGCTTCAGGTGGCGGCTACCATGTTATCATGCCTTTTTATCTTTAGCAAGATTTCTCACTATATTCCCCTCGGTTTTATATTGGCGAAAAACAAAAAAAAAAATTTTTATGTAATGTGTAGGTGTGCTGTGATTAATAGGAGTTTGCGTTAGCTGATATTTAATTTTTGGGGTACCTACCATAAAAAAGATGCTAATAAACCTATGTTATAAGACTTATATACGGATATTTAAAACAATAAAAATCGTTTACTGCCCCACGTTCATTTTCTCTACCATTCTAGTTAATGGTACACATATTCTTATTACCACTGGGTACTACTACTATTTTATTAGTAGGTAAATGTAAGATTGAGCAAGTAAGGATATGGGCAAATAAGGAAGGAACACTAACAATTAGCTACTCTCAGCTGCTAAAACGAGTTACCGCGTTTACTCTATGGTTAGTTTTCGATTATTAGCAATAAAAAGGCCTTTTATTCCCAGTATAAACCAGTGGTCAACTTTCTGTTAAAGTGTCTATCTCTTTGCGCTACTTTTAGTATTTAGAAAGAGGAAGATATAAAACAAACTAAATACCTAGTGTCGGAGCATGTTGAAACGCAGTGCATCCGCAACTATGATGACCTCGTGGTTTTCGGAGGCTGTCGTAATCTTAAAACTGGTTGCTCGTAAACTAGATACTATTTTTTTGGGGTTCCTTAAGAACTTGCTTTTGTTAATTTTATTTACTTTTGACACATAATCACGAGTAGGTACCTACAAGTAGGTCTGTTCTGTAGGTGTTATTTATTTCTCGTTTATTTAATTTTTTAAGCAAAAGTTACCTCAGATGCATGGTATTAATGATTTACTTACAAAGCATTGAAGTGTGCTTAAATGTAAGTAACGGTAATTTTTGATTGCACTTTACTTCATTCACAAATTCGTTCACTTTAATCATAGCGTAATCTAAGTAACGTTTTAATATTCTATGTACTTTTGTATTATGTCGAAATTCGTATTTTGTTATTTGTCCGGGATGAAATCCTAAACTACTGAACCGAATTCAATTAAATTTGGCACACTGTGCAATTAATCTAACTTAAAAGGTAAGACAGTTTACCCGGTTATTGTCGCATTATTTTTTATATAGACACAGTCGAAGCCGCGAGGAAGTATCAGCTAGTAATAGATATAACATCAAAATATAATATAATAACGGAACCTCTCAAAGTAAAACGCACTTGACTGGACTAGCTGTCCAATGTCCAGTGACCAGATAACAGATGTAGGCGTATTTGTCTCAGGGCGAAAGTGAGTCCGTTGTCTGATGGCATTCTTAATCTATACAAATAACTAAACCTGTACTTGAGTGCATATCGTGTCAGTGTCAACCTCGTCGTCTTGTTCATTGTTTGAAATATCGCTAAAATTTAGAATTTCATTTTTATGTTAATCTTTCCATTAGTAGGACCATTTTTACACAGCATTTTTAGACATTATAACGAGAAGTGTATGAATCGACATGAGAGTGAATTTTGTTTTGTTATAACACTTGTTATTGTGACAATATTTTTGAAGTTCTATAATGGAATAGTTCTTTAAATTATTTCCATAAATGTACCTATGAAAACCTGTTCCTTAATTCATAATGTTTCATGTAAGAATATACCTGCCTATGTTACAGTAAATTCGTATCCGTTAGCCGTTAGTTTTTAAGCCTCTTACTAGTTTTTGCTGTGAATTCATTAATTTATTTTGAAAATTTATAGAGCTACATATTTAGAGCAAATGTTTTATCTTGATGCGTAAAGAACTTTTAGAGAGCTAAACTTTCGCATATTATTATACAGCAATTACAATCAATCTTCTAAAGCTGAATTACTTTTGCAAATTACGATTTTGAATACTTCATGGTCATTAAGATAGTACACAAAATATTACTGCCTTACTATGTAAAATACCATTTAAGTACCTATATCTAACTACTGTTATAATGTCCTATATCAATAATTCTACTTACAGTTTGCTTATTAATATTCATAATGTAAATAAAAAAAATACACATTTAGTAGGTACCTACAGAAAGATAGCCTAAGCCCATACTTCAGTGTGCATTTTTTATAACTATTTTCGCACTTAAGTTAAACTCAATCCTAAGTTGTATCTATTAATACGGGACTTAATCAATAATTTAGACAGCGTAATTTATTTTTGTTCTTAATTTGAAAGTCAGTATTCATGAACTTTTGCCACGTGCTAAGCAAAATTGGGTTTCGATAAGAAAAACAGGATTATAACTACTCAAGCGTGTGTCAACTTAGATTTTAATCTCATCAACAACAACTTGAAATAGAAAGTGTATCTATCTACCTTATAAGTAAAAAAATCTTTTAAAGAATATTCATTCAAAAAATCATATCACCAAAATATATTTAAAAGAGACTGTCACGTTTAAAATTTTAATCAATCTGATCACTGCAGATTATAATGTGCTCGCAAAAAACAGGTGTTTTAATATTCTCCAACTTCAACGGTTTACTCGAATTTGAGCTTTGATTCCTTCAACATAAATGTCACATAGTGCTTCGGCTGTGCAGTAAGTTATCGTATACCTTAGAAAGTTTATGTCACGCGTGTCGTTTTGTTCAAATATGATAATGAATTTGTCTTAAAATGAAAACGGACAAGCACGCACCACACTCGTACGATGCGAAGCGGTCAAGTAGAATGAAGCGCGGTCGTTGTCGGTTGACATACTCACTCGCGTCTCTGACAGCCTGGTACCTTGATCGTTATTTTAAATAAACTCATCAAGGAACTCATATAAAATATTATCAAAATTAATTTGTTCAGAAACTTAAAAGCCAAATATTATGTCGTTATTAAATTATTGTTTTATACCAGAAATACTGACTTCTCATCGTTACCTACTTTGGACAAGAATTTTTTTACACAAATCTTCACTAATTGTTATCCCGATACTGGTTCAGTTTGCATTCATTGAAAATCAGATTCATTCATCAACACAAACAAGAAATACGCTACATTTCCGTAAAATAAGTCATCATAACATCATTCGAAGCAGCTAACAGAGTTATTTATTTAAATTTTTGCCTAATAATTTAATTAGTCGAGTCCAATCTGAGATCTCGACACATACATCGACGCTGCGAGTGCGTTTAGCTTCAAACGCAATTAAAAAACTTACCGTTACGCCAATTAATTCCTCAAAGTCAAAAGTCTGTGCACTTACGGGTTACCACAAAAAACGACACTGTGTTAATTCCTCCGTACGACACTGTGTGAAAACATCAACGTTTCAACTTAGAAAGGAACTACACATGCCTTTTATTTACTTAACCATAAGGTATAAATAAATTTGAATGTCGCATCATCGCGGTATGAAATATTTGTGAGCGATTTCTTGCAGTGTAATGTCCTAGCATAGATGGAACCATATCGCTAGTTTTGCTTACTCGATACGGTTTAAGGCTTTACTGCCGAGTGGTGACGACCAATTAATTCTAACCGAGGCTAGTTAACTGGCGATTTATTAACAGACGATTTCACTTCTCGCTTATTCAATCTCGGAATTATTGTATAAAAATATAAGGTACTTTTGGTTCCATATTAACAATTCGTTTTATTCGTTTTTTATATTAGATCAGTAGGTTACATGGGGGTAGTTACGTGGTAGATGAACACATAAAATAATGTAAGTAAATTACCACATCAAACAATACAAACAAACAATGAAGTACCAAGGACCTTTTAGGGTCCATTTCATAAAATCCAAACATGGTTTTATTATGTATTAAACATATTATATTACAGTCAGGCACATAATATAACCTTACAACATAGCGATTTAAAAGACCAACAGAATTTACAACGTATTTCAGTCGGTGAAAAATAAAATAGTGTTTATAACTATACCACTAAGAGCAGTCATTAACAACTATGAAAGACTAAACTTGTAGAATCTAAATCCGTCTGCTGATTGTCATCAATATGCCTCCTCACTGTTCAAGGCACTGTCTCATTGTAGTCTATAAAATACTAGTTAAAGATTTACTTAAATAAAAAAATAACAATCCTTTCCTTTTTAGTTTAGTTTCTCTGTCGTCAATATTATTCTTTTAATTAAAAAAAAGTTATTAGGATAGAATATAAAAAACTACCTAACTTTATACTTAAATATTATACATATATAAAACAGAACGATAAAAGTTGTATAGGTAATTATTGTGTTGAATTTACGCGATAAATAACTTAAGATTAGGTAAATTGTAATAAAAATAATATTAATGATTTCATAATATCGAGGGTTCACGGGCTATTTGTATTAAGCGACACTTTGGGCGAAATTGAG
>DWBH01000422.1:0-12548 GCA_018230765.1 Ernsta delagoae
TATGGAAGACGTTTTCAAAATCTTTCGTCACGCCTATTATGGATTACAGATTTTGTGACAACTCCCTCAATATGGGTATCAAATAAAAGGACTTAAGTAGAAAAATACAGTACAGCATAAAAAACCATGTCGGGAGTTTTTTAAATTTTAACTTTCTAGTTATATATCGTCGCGCTAGTGAACTTATAAAACCTATAGGTTTAGGTTCTGAAAGTTAACAGGATAGGAACAAAACAAAATACTATTCTATAATATAGTAAACATTGCATATTAAAGGAAGTTAACCTGTCCGTTAACATTTTTAAAGTTAACTTAAATGTTAAACGGTTAATTAAACTGTTAACTTCGTTAATTAACGATTGACGGATTAACGAATTAATGCCCAGCTATGCTACAGGTTCAACTACTGCGGATAGGCACTGTCCATAACTGGGTGTCCATAACTGGATGTTGTCCAACATTGGGTGTCCATTACTAGATTTTTACCGTCCATCACTGGAGAAAAAGCTATATTTTTTTAATGTATAAATTATTTCAAGAGATAAGCTTTACTACCTTTCTTCTATCGTCAGTTACATTAAGCCAACACTGAACTAAACGTATAACTGAACAATATCTAAAAAGCGTAAAAAACTTCTGAGAAATTTACAAAAAACCATAAAAAAAGTCTTAAGGCGTCCATCATTGGGGTGTTTCCCCTAATATAATTCAATTTTATACATTCGATACGATTTTGTTCTGTTTTTTTTTCTAAATGGGCATAAATGAATGAAAATTACCAAATATGTTTATCAAAATCAGATTAAAATTTTATTATTAATACTACCTAATGTAGGTACCTACCTAATGACTTATATTAGGTAGGTACTTACAATGCCTTTCCACGTTGTTTACAAAACATAAATAAAAAATAGATGTAGGTACATCATTTGATATCTACACGGGAAAATTATCTTGCACATAAACCGTAAACTTAACTGATCTAATTAATGTTTTACGATTGCATATCAAAGCGTCAAGTGGAAATAACGCTGCTAGCTGGTCGGCGCCAGGCGTCGCGTGGGTGCTGTCCGAAGCAAGCCAGCTGGGAACCCAAGATTAATAGTCAACGAAAAACCACAATAATTCACACGAGTTCATTAATCAAAAACATTTTTATATGATCGTCATTAAATTAAGTCGACTTTAGATCAAATAGCAATAATTTAGGTTGTTATAGAAAGGTATCTAGAACTAATAAGAACGGTTTCTACGTCGTAAACTTTGTGTTATATTACGTTCTTCCATGATGTCGCAATATAAAATAACATTATAAAATTTAAGAAAGTAAAGTAATTTTGAAGCGGTTGAAGCATAAGCGGTTAAGACCTTCTTAAGTAAGTATGAAATTTTGTATTACTAACACACATACATAATTATTTTTATGGCAACATCCTACTTTGTATAAATACTGACAAATACTACTATTGTTAACTACTAATGTTAAGTTAAAACTCTTCGAAATAAACAAACTGTAGCAATCGTGAGCTTTTTATCTGAATCATCATTTATAGATATTAAATTAAGTGACTCAATGATATATTATTATATCGGCGCCAAGCGGAGCTGACCGCGGTCAAGTTTGGCGCCAGCTATAGCTCGCGTGGGCGAACCCGTAACTGCAAACGAGCAGCTACAGTCGGCCACACTGATTTACCGTGGAGAACACCTTCGCTTTAAGTGCTCTTTATACCACCAATATATCTGAGTTCCGTTGTAATTTCGCAGTGCGCTGTGAACCTAATCAGTGTAAAGCTCCGCGCCGTATATTTGTTCGGAGTTTTAAATGAGCGTTGCTGAATGAACTAACTAAATATCGTATTTTGAACGGAACGGTTTTAAGGCCAACGTTCTATTTCGAGTGGAATAAAAGCTGGTAGTGAGAGTTGATAAATGGAATGCTGGGATTTGCCTAATATACCTACGTGAAGAGAAAAAGGACTGTAACTGAGTAGAGACTATTTTTTAACATAATTAAATCTATCTTGTTTACCACTCATTTGGTGCCATCCATTTTATTTTCTACGCCAATTCTATTCTATTCTATTGAGATTTTAATCCATTAAGGCTTTAAAGCCAATAAATGCCTCTAAACTTAAAAAGTAAACTTACACAATGTGTACATAGGTACACAATTTCATAAAGAGTTTCCAAACACTGCGTTAACTTCTTATAACATGTTTATAATATTGTCATAAAGCAGTCACTTTGTGAATGAACAAGAAATAAGCATCTTTGTAAGTGTTCTTACACGGGAAAGCTAACAAGAATAGTGCCTACATAAATTCATTCCGCTGTTATTATGAGGAGATGTAAAATAATGCCTTTCCACTTCAGATAAGTTCCGTCAATATAAATCATGAACGGCGCCGGAATATGAAGAGTGAATCTAATTTCTTGTTATTACGAGTAATATGGATGGTTTCTTCAGTTGACATATTATAATTATTGTCCCGAAATAATTATAGGTACCTAATTATATTTATGAAAAAATTACATAAAAACAAATAAATGTGCGTTACACATGCATGCGAAGAATCGATGTTACGCATGCGTGCGTACCATAGATTTTTGAAAACTTGTTGAAATTATTCGCTCGGACGTTTAGATTCTGACCTCTAGTAGGTATTCTTAAGTATATTAGGTATATTATATTCTCAATTACTATATGTGTAAATCGCATATTATAGGTATCCAATTCGTTATAACGAAAATAAAATTGGAGGATTAAAATACGTATTAACTGACATTGTAATTTTATGTCTACCTGCTGACTTAACTTCAGTTATGCCAGTGTTCTAACTCGGTTATATTATAATGCAAAAGCTTCAAAATGTTTAAAAGTTAGTACCTAATCTTATGGTTATAAAATTTGCCATTTCCTTATTGCTTAGCAAAATTGTCAATGGCTCAAGGTACATAATTTTCGTTAGTCTTTGCGGAATTTAACTGCTACATAGGTACTATATAAAAAATGTGCTCATGGAAATTGATGTTATTAGACAAATTAGTATTTTTTTTTATTTTAACTAAAAAATATTGATTTTGATGTTAATATTCTCATTCACAGGTATCGCAGAAATAAACTATCTCTGTGGTCATGCAGCCTAGTTGGATTTAACGGTAATAGAAACAGAATTTCTATCAAACCTCCCACGCGATGTCAATAAAATGTGTACCGGCCTCTAAAATGACGTGCATTTAATTAGCCGTTGAAGTTTGCCGTGAGAATATGAAAATAATATATATCTTTGACGATAATACTTAGCTTTAATGTTTAACAGCAGAGTTGATAGCAAATGTGCGATTCAAAACGTTCTATAGGTAAGCTAAATATGGGTAAAATGAGTACCTACTTGTTGATTGCAAGAGCTTAAGTACCTACAAATTTTATGATTCTACAAACTTTAGTAACAAAAATATTCGGTAAAATGTTTATCAAGAATTATTTTCTATACCTAGGTACTCGTACCCATATAAAATTATAAAATGAAATGACAAATTCTACGAAATAAAAATAAGCGCTGAAAACTATACAGATAATACAAAAAAAATATTTTTTCTGGGTGTAAATAATAATAATATTTAATATTTTATAGGTTTATTTGATTTTAAAATAAAAAAGTGAAATTGTTAAGCAAAAAATTCATTAATACCTGCTTACAACATTTTATTTTATATAGCTAGAAGATAGCTAGTTAGGTACCTAAGTTCCATCTTTTCCTTAACTCTATGAAACAGTCAGCCACCAACTAGACCGCTGCCATATTTGCTATACAACCTAACTCACGACTACCACTCACAAAGCCATACTAGATTAAAGTTGTCGGTATCGGTCACCGCAATCTGCTCACGCCCTATACTAAATACTACCTATATTAAAGTGTACTTGAGGAATGTGCCATGCGGTTTATGACGTCGATGTACGTTAATACTTACGTTAATTTGCTGCTGCAACGTTTGACACAATTATGATTAAAGCCCTAAGAATATTTTGACAATTTATTACAGTATTCTTCTTACAAATGACATACAGTCGTATCTGTAACCGCCATTAAGTTCTAAATTAATTAGGTAATTCAGTCAGTCAGTAGGTAATAAAACAACGACTAACTGAAACTGTAGGTACTTACGATTAAACAGTAAAATTTACTGCAATATTTTCGCAGTAGAACTGTGTTAATTGTTTGAAGCGCATTTATATAAGGAAACTATTGTAACTGTCGTAACTAGAGGAGACTTGTTTAGTTAAAGTAAGGACTTCTCCAGTAAATAGTGTAGGTTAGGCAAGCGCTTTCGCTGAGTCGTGTTTACGTGTGTCGCCGCAATGTTGACAGTGGCGCTCGCGTCGCACGAGTTTAGATGGTGCTTTGTGTCAAAATTAGGGTTGACATTATATAGTTCTGTAATAGTGAACTAAGTTTCATATTATTTTAGCAAAAACAAACAGAAAGAAATCTATTTCTATTAAACACCACATTGTGTTATTTGTTTGTGCGACCCATGCCACCGAAATCTTAAGCATAAATTGGTTATATTATGCTCTTGTAATTGAAAGTATAGCTACAAAACAATGTCAAGATTTGAAAGAGATAGCTAATAATCTGGTAAATTAATTAATACAATTAATATTAATTAATTAAATAATTACATTTAGGTACTTCTTTATTACGTTGTTTTATTCTTATGCTTCGTCTTAATTTCGAGGTTTTACAGAAAGAAAGTTTTGATTATTACATTAAGTAATTATACCATTTTTAGATATTCATTATTCCTTTTATATCACGAACAAAAGAAGTTAATGACAGCTTCTTTATAAGGGAAAGGCAATTTGTCTGACGTCTGCTTGCGATCCTACCGTTAATGCAATTTATGTTTTTTTCCTCTTATATTATTAAAACAAGCAATTTTCCATTAAATAATACTGTTATGCAGTTGATTAGTTGACATACTTAGTTATTGCCTGATTAGAATACTCTATAAATTTTTTCATAGAACCTTAAAATACGACATTCAAAACTAGTTGAGTGATTTGTGACATTGAAAACTACTTGGTTGAAGGTATATTCTAAAAGAGCGAGCGATTAATAATAACACACCTGACTTAAAAATTGTGAATAACTAGAGTAATTGTTCATAAATACATTCGTAATAATATAATAATATAATGTAGATATATTTTGTAAAATAAGCATACGAAATAATAAAAAAATTCCTTCTACATTTTTATGCCAACCCTATTATTTGCAAATATAACTGGGACTGCGTAAAGCTTTATTATGATAGAAATTTTAAGAGAAATTGCTGTAACTGGTTTACATGTTCCATATTTATTTTACGTTTGAGTTGTACTGCACTGATGCGTTATTACTTTATTTACCTATTTCGGAACAGGTACGTATTGAAATGTTGAAACAGAAAATATAATTACACTTAAATATTCGTTTATACAGTTATGCATAATCTCATGGCCGCTGCAGAATGTAAATTAGGTATTTTTCTTGTACTTATAGGTAACAACACCTGTCGACCCGTCTGCTTACTTCGTGTAGATAGATGTTATTTCAATGATACTACGATTTCAATGAATTTAACGATGACAAAAAAGGAAGATGTATTAGACCAATTTATTTATATAGGTATATAGTTACTAAGCTACTTACATAAAAATATTTTTGATACGCAGCGAGCCTCTAGCAGCTCCAGGTCGAGGTTGTTCAGCCTAAGGCCCAATTTACGCGGTGAGGTACTTGAACACGCGACTTTAGGTTTAAATAGTATAAACATAGTTAATTTGTAATGTACGCTAGCATCATACGTAGGTGTCGATGCTACCCAAAAGTGATTCTATTAACGTTCTTCTTACATACCAATAAAAAATACTCGCTCTCAAACAATACAACGCCATACCTGTAACAATGAAGAATATGAACAATTAGTAAATATGGTTGCATCATCTCCTATGACATCGCCAGCCCCCGCTACATTGTCAAAAATAAATCAACTCTGGTGTGGGTGTGCCTTTATGATTGGTAGAGTTAGAACGCGATAGTTCAATTATGATCTAATATTATTAATTCTATAATACCCTTCATGCTGTTAAAGATGCCGAAGCGATAATTATAAGGCAATTAAAGTTTTAGTAGGATTTGGATTATGTTTCATTTACGTGTATGATCAGTATCTTCAGGCACTAGGGAGGTACATTATAAGGTTACGTAATGAGAGAATAAAGCTGTTAAAAACAGAGATTTAAATAAGTTAAATTTTAAACAATAATAATAAAAGCAAAAAAACTCGCTTAATCGAAAAAGGAAGTTAATACTTAAATTTAAAAAGTTTGTAGGTGTGTATATTAGTCCCTTATATAATTAAATTACATTTATTCTATAAGCATGATAATAATTATTAATATCTTCAATCAATGTTTTTGTAGTTTTTTTCGATTATTAGGTATAGTTTATTACAATGGATGTGTCCATTGAGTTCAAAAGTTTGTTGAAATTTCAAATTAGTTTGAACATTAAAAAAAGGAAATAGGTATTAAATAATTGTGTTCTCTCTTAGTGTTGTAAACCCTACGTAAAAAACCTAAACGAATGTAAGAATCGTCGTAAAATACCTATAATAATATTTTATACTGTCACAAATATATATAAAAACGGACATCGTTCACCGCCATAAATTTGCTATTAATAAAATCGATAATTTATAGTGTATAGATATCTGTAACTAACCATAATTTAAATGACTAAGCATTTTCATACAAGTCCTGCCTACACGGTGTTTTACATCATATCTGTCTATTCAATAATTAAGCTATTAAATTGAACACACCATAAATCGCCTTTCATATGCTAATCGTTGAGGAATAAAACCGTGGCCGGGATAGGATTCAATTCAATACTCTAACTCTAATACGTGTATAATAGGGTTGTTACAATACCTTTCTAAGATCTGTTTTAATAAATCAGGGTTCCGTTTTCATATAACTTGGGTATGTATCAAGTACCTCCAGACCGATTTTAATCTAAAATTCAGTAAATATACTGAAATCCATTAAATTGTTTAAATAAAAACATACAATTATTTGATGTGGGTTAAAAAAATTATGTCTTTAACACATAATGGTGTACAAATTCTGGACTCATCTGTAAATAGATGTACCTATACTCTATACTAACTTTTTGACTTCATTTATCTCTATGCATCAATTCGTCCATTTGATACGTAGGTACATCAATTAATAGAACAACTTATAATAAGATAAACATGAAGAAACCAATTATTTCCCGTGAAAGGTTTTGTTGAACCAATATGGTGTGGTAACCCTAGTCGAATAGGTACGTTATGACATCCGGAAATGTGTGGGTATCGATGAGCTGTGACGGAACAAAGCTAAGGAATGTCGGTCGATTTTATTAACGTTCGCATCACAAATATTGTTAATATTTAATATTAAAATTAATAGCGGTCTCAGCATTTTCTTAGAAAAATTTAAGCGCCGAATATTTGTAAATTATGGGAATTAAGTTATGATTAATCATTTGAAACAGATAACCACTACTTATTTTCTAGGCATGTTAAGTTCTTTTGTTTCGGTCAAAAAAATGAAAATGCTATTTTTTTATTTCAAATTACCACCCTAGGCTCGGTATCTCATTATTCCTACAGTATACATACCTATATGAGTTGTAACTTGCTACTTTATGTAGAAAATTGTCCCTTTTGGTAGGTCTATATGATAAAAAAATATGTAAAAGAGACCCGTAAAACCTATTACACTAATAACGTTTCATTAACATCAGGATGCTACCTCCTATGAAGAATTGTGGAGGGATTGAAATAAAAAGAAAGGGCCACGTTTTTCTTCTTATTTAATCTTATCCCATAGTTTAGGATTAGCGTCATTGTATAAATAAATTATTATTCTCGGATTTTATGAAAGCTTCAGTTTTTTCTTTCTTTCTGCAGATAAAAGCTTTTAATAAAATTTTAGATATGTGGCTTCCGGGAAAGAATAACATTTTAATATTGCTAAAAATGTGAGAGAATAAAACTTTGATTTTTCAACTTACTCCTGTTGCCACCAAGGAAGTCGCCTTTTGTGCCTGTGTTTTATTTTCGTCCTTAGTTTTATTTAGTGACTTATGCTGGCATTTGACATCTTTATACGTTATATCTTTTCCGTTCTAAGACATTGGCAATGTCTTTTTAATACGGTACTCCATGAAGTCAGAATTCAGTAGGTACATAATTTTGAATTGTATTATCCAAAAGAGTTCGTAATTCGTACATTTCATACAATCTCGACTGAGTTGCGCGTCATTTTGCGACAGCAGCACTAGCGCGTTGTGACGTCACGCATCAGTATCGAAAGAAACCTTTGCATCAACTGAAATGAGGTCTTGTCTCAAAGAGTGCGCACTGTATCAATTTCGTATTCGGTTCAATTCAACCGAGTTGCGGCGTCATTTTACGACGTCAGCACCCGCGCCGTAACCGCTTTACGACATTAACATCTCCCTTTGAGGACTTGTACCAACTGTGGCGGATGACTGTAAGCGAACTGACGGAAGATAAAGTCATATAGGTAATATGATCAATAAGCATTACAAAATAATGTTACGTAACGATTAGTGAACGAAATAATGGACCTATCTGTTTGAGACAACTTTTTTCTTTGTTGATATAAAAATATTTTTCAATGATTTTTGTCAGATTTTAAGTTATCTTCATAAAGACTTTTTTTTCAAGAAACCAAAGAATAACTGTTCCATGCTTGTTGATTTATCCACTACGCCTATTAAAGGTTATTCTAAGTCTTATTGATTTATCTTACTCGAGTTTCTATTTCTAGTATGCATTCGTCAACATTAACATTTCCGCCATTTTGTTTCAAAGTACCTAAACGCAAAAAGCGATCCGCATAATGATGGCGACTACCTAATTTTCTTTACGACTGCAACATTGTCGATCACCCTTTAAAACTTTAATGTTTTTCCGAAATTGGCTTCAATTGGAATATGCTCGCGAGACTTTCTACCATGTTTCATTAAATTTATTAAAGAATCATATAATCTTACTTTGTTAGAATCAAAGAACTTTCATTGTGAATTAGTAATATTTTAATTTAATGAAAAATCCAAACCGACGAAGTAGAAAATTTTACCGCTTTGTTACAATGCAACGTTCTCGTACCTACTTTATGCTTTAAGTAATTCTTTCATTGCATTCTTTATTAAAAGAACTTCTACATTTTTTTTTATTGCATACCTACATATATACTTATTACATTTTGAGTACTTTATGAGTAAGAAAAAAGACTAACAATACATGGTAGAACCGCTCCAATGTTTCCAAACGTCTTTATTGTGTCCCTACTACATACATACACTTACTTATATAATCAGTTTCTGTATAGGTATGTAGTAGTGCGTACCCTATAATGACAGCAAAAATTGTATTATACTTTTAACACGTGCTTCCAACCGCAAAGGGCGTCATAAACAGCTATATTGTCGTCGTAAAGCTTTGGGAAGAATTTTCATTCACTTAAATACCAACAGCCAAGAGTAGAAATATTGGCTATAATGAAAATATTCAATTTAGTCAATGCATAATATCAGTGATAGAATTATAAAAAATATACTTACGTATGAATAAGTACGTCATAAATTATATTATAGTTGTTGGTAGGTACTTGTATTGTTCATGTAGGTGGTGTATTTTAAAAATTAAAACTTAAGAATAGACTAATTTGTTTAAAAGTGTTTAATTTTATGTGGAAAATAAAATGGAAAATAATTAGGAAATTAAGACAAAAACAAATAGAAAAGAAATAATAAACCGTAAACAGAAAATTAATGCCTTCTAACAGAAAAAAAAATGTTCAATTACTCACAGTAATGTTTCTAACAGTTATTTGTGAGACTAACATAGACAATAATTTAAATTACAGGAATATTAGAAGGCATTACTTTTAACGCCATAATTTCAATTTGAACAGAAACAATGGACAAAAGAATTATCGGGAAGTACTGATTATCGGGTTAATATAATTTCCAAAAGTTCCTTTCTATCGCCTCAGAACTATGTCATTGACTTGGTAATGTAAGTTATGTGAGAAGTTTGGAAATGTACACACTTTGTTACCTGAAAGGGGTTTCATAAAACTGAATTATAGCCATAACCCTAACTTGGTCTTAAGGATAGCCATAAAATATACCATCTTGGATGCGCACAGGACACGTGGCCTGGGACTGTTGTTAAATTTTATGGAAATAACACAGACTAGTATGAAAACATATTGTATAAATACCTAAAACAAACTTCATGATTTCTCTACGTCAGTTTTCCATTCCGTTCATTAAAATAACTCAATGTTTGCGTCAGCTTTCGGAAATTGTTAAGATCCCAGTGTAAAGTAATTTTTACGCTTATCTGAAGGGGAAGTCATTCGTACCTCGGGTTTAATTGTGTTTTTATTTGTTTGCATAACCTTTTCTTGCAAAATCAAGAGAATCTAAATGCCAAGATTATGGAGGTAAAACAGTACCTAGAGCATAATAAAAAATAATCGCAGTTAATTGTTTTTGTAATATTTTTTTGAAATTTGTATTTTGTAATTAGATTTGGTATTTACTGAATGGTATATAATGAGTGCACCAGCAGATTTTTATTCAAGTCGTATAAAATTAACAACGGTATAGGTAATAGTCTACACAACGAAGGCCTTCGCTATGAGTACCGCTATATGTATTATACTTAAATTAATAAGATTTATTAAACGGATTTCATTATGATTTGGAAATTAAAATAAGAATGTGATTTATAGAATTCTTGCCGAAAAAGTCTAATGTGATAGAATTATAAGTATTGTTATGTAAGTGTAAGCACAATCAAAAACAACTAGCAGAAGATAAACATTATCTCGACGGTTACAAAAAAGGTATTACATTTTCTTTCTATTTTCCCTTTCTCAGGTTATACTAGAGCCTCGAATATCTCTCAGAAAGAACTATTGTAATTCAATATCCATTATTTTATTTACGGTCTAATAAACACAAATACTCTTAGACAAAACACGCAGTCTGTTGGAATACTTGTAACTTGATAGTATAGAATACCGAACCGATACCTATTTATCTGGATTTAAGTTAAGTAAAGATCAATGTATCCACAATTTTACTTTTCGATTTTGGAAATCCAGTTTTATGTAGTAGGTACTTGGCCGGCCGCAACCCTTTTTATGTCCCACTGCTAGGATCGGGTCTCTCCCCACAACAAGGGAGGCCTACCCTAGAGCATACTCCACCATGCTGGTCCAATGCAGGTTGGTGGAGACGGGTAAGTGGCCAACCCGTGTCGGATGTTCTCAAACCGCGCTGAGGGCCTCGACTAGGTTTTCCGACTGCTATTATTCAACAGTCGGGACCGTCGCGACGGCTTAACGTGCCCTCCGAAGCACGGAAGCGCGCATGAAATATGCGACGACCGACGTTTCTTAACTCGTGAGATCGCTAGCGATCGTCACTGCCAGCATGGCTGTGCGCGCTTCATTGGTATTTTCTTTTTAGTACTTAATCATAGTTTAATGAGGAACTCCAGTGTTTAGAAATCATTTTTATTCTGTAAAGTTTCTATTGAGATCATAACGTATTTGTAATAAGTTAACATCTTTCTGCCATCGTATCGACCTACCACTACCAGCCCATTAAATAAAATTCGCACATTACGAAACAGAAAAACAGCCTATTATTATCATATTAACAACATTGTGTAGGTGTAAAGCTATTCATTAAAATGTTTTTTGGAAAACGAATTGCTTGTTAAGAACTAGTCAAGCTTTATTTTATAGTCGTCATAAATTATACCGTCGTTTCAAATTCATAACAATAACATGGCAAAGTTTAACCATGTGGGCATGTTGAGTCTTCTGATGTTATGTACAATGAATAACATTAAACCATAGATTAAAAAGGAGATACGGCGTAGTTTTGCTGATATTATTTGAAGGCTTTATGATGCGCATGATGAATAGTTTAGTTATGAGAGCAGAGCATTACCGCGACCTCCTGCGCTATGGCGCCGGAGACCGTGCGGGCGCCGAGCATTTCTCCGGCCCACGCATAGCAGCTTATCTGCCGTGTTCTCACATGGAAATTTACACATGCTCGCGAGTATCGGCGGCTCGTAATAGCGCAGTCGTCGCATTTTATCTGCCAGCGAGCGACGCCGACGGCCGCGACTCGTGACGGTAGGAGTGTAGGACAGATGCACACAAACACGTCGCACTGTGGGACGTGGGCGCGCTGCGACTGCCGCATTTTATAACCTTTTTATTCCATTGTCACTCGGAAGAAGCGACGTAACCCAGGGAAAAATAAATTTTACCTCTTATCTAAATGTCAAATCGTTCGCTTCGATCGAATCAGTTTCCAAATAGTTTTAATAAATCTCCTTTTACTGCGGCCGGAGCGGGCGGCGAGCGATATCGAAAGGCATTA
>DWBH01000423.1:0-12547 GCA_018230765.1 Ernsta delagoae
ATTAATTAGTCCTTAACACCTAGCCGTGTGATAAAGGCGTCTTGTCATTTAATCCAAACGAATTTATTTTAATTAACTGTAAATCAAAATGAATAAATTTCATCGTCATGCGGCTTAAGTGTAATTATTCGTAGACGAAGGTAAAGGTAGGTAAAGGATGACTTCTATGTGAAAGGAATTTGCCACCTATGTTCGGAATACGTGGATTTCTTGTCAGAGTTGTTCTATTACGTCGCAGCGCCCGCGCATTAACCTGTCCTTCGAGTAATGGATTGGGAATTTCATGCTCCAAAGGTCGATTTAAATTAATTTACACATTAAAAAGACAAGTGGAGCAGTCGGGAGCGCAACTTGAAGTAAATAGTGTTAATCCGATCTGAGACGGCGCCCGATGCGAATTTCTTCAGCTTTGCAGTGCACTACACTACCTTATACATTTGGCTTACAATGATGTGAAGTAAAGTACAAATAGGTAATGTAAAAAAAATAATTAAACTCTGACGTTTTTGTCAGTTAGCAACATAGAATCGTATTGCGGACTTTAAAACCGAAACACACAATACCTCCCCTGTCTATGCAACATCAGTTAAAATATTGTGATTACTTCCAAGTTTCCATGAGAGCTAAACAATTGCGTAAAAATAATATAACTACTTAGGTACCTAGTGTTAAATAATATTGTGGTCAAAATAAAAAATTCAAACTGATACCTACAATTTAATTCTTACTTCCAAACAATTGTAAACGTTTTATTCACCTAATCTAATATTAATAACCAATAAATATTCAAGATCATTCGAATCAAAGAGTTGAATGATAACAAATCCACTGCATTTTGGCAAATGCCAAATCAGTCTGAATGATTGACGGCGAATACTTAAGATGTTTACAGACAAAACAAGAAATAAACCGATATTGAACGGAAGCTCTAGTGGATATTGACCCTTTGAGACCCTTGCCCAAATACAATGAAGGACCAACAAAAATAGAGAGTAAGGAGCGCGCGCCGACACATCTGCCGGTCACTATCGAATAAATCTACTAAAATAATATTTTTATTTTGATTACGCATGCACGGGTTAGGCAGATGTTAGATGCGTGTTTCATAGACGATAAGTGTGTCAAACATTTGAGCAAGTACCAAAATTTAACTCACTCACGTACGTAATTAATAGAATAAAATTAAGAGTAGAAAATTGAATGAATGGTAGGTTCTGGTATCTTATTAAAATCAGTTTATTTAAATGCTATTATTATACTTTTTTGAAAAAGGAATTTTTGGTGTTCATGCCCATGTCCAAGTTTGGAGCATGGACAATGGAGTTTAATTGTGAATCAGATAAAATTATTATCGGCATTTTGTACAACCAAAATGTAATTATTTCAATGATTTAAATTTATTTACATAATAATGCAATGTGTTTCATATTTGCGCGTTATTATCTTGTTCGTATCGTTAAGATGATACATTGTACGGTGGGGTTAACTGATTGCCATATGTGGCCATATTAATGATTTAACATGTGTGTATGTACGTACTTGTAATGTAAGTATAAGAAAATATTACATATTTTATCGTTCACGCAGCCATTAACATAATTGCCTGTAATTCTTTGAGTCCGTGTGTATTAGATTCTAAGGGCTGTTTTAAGTCGCTAGTCACTGGTCAAGGTGATAGTGTCGTAACAGGGTGTATTATCTACTTATTGACTGAATACAAGGTGTGAGAACAACTCAGGGTGTAATATAAACGCATGTAGATAAGGTGCGTATCATAGCCACTAACGATTTATTCATTTTATTGGTGATTGATTTATTTTGTTACCTCCTATAGTCTATATGATGCTGATGTGAGGCTATATGGGGCCTTTTCCACGCGTTCTCTCCATCTATGGTATCTCTTGTCCCTATTGAAGGAACCAAAGCTTCAATACTTATGGTCGGCCCTCTATGCTACGACTTTGGGTAGTCCACGTATTATCAAACATCGTTATTGCACAAAAACTTTATGTAATAGTTGAGTCGGTACCTTTAAAGTACTCCAACAATCGACAAGAAAGAGCCTTTCCGCAATTTGACGTGGTGTAAAGGACGCTAATAAATAAAATTAGTTGCGACACGACGTGATAACAAGAGGAAAGATGCCGCACAAAGTATTTGACCGCTACCCAGGGCGGGTCTGACTTTAACATTTTTTGTTGAATAAAAGACAGCAGTAAAATTTGATTAGTGTACTTACTACTTTATCGAGCATATGATTACCTAGACGCAATCTATTGTCGCTTTGATAAACGTACAAAAGAGCGTGAGATATTTAGTTAAGAGAATGAAAGAAGAGAATTTTAGGATACCTAATAACAAGCTAAAGATTTAAAACGTCGTGGGTAATAAATAATAATGTATAAACCTTAGAAATTAATTCTTAAACAAAATGAATCAAATTTTGAAGGACTCAACGATTTTTGCTTAGCAATATTACGACTATGGAAAAAAAACTCCTATTATGGTGTTCATAGAAATAAATCTTTAACGCTTCGACACATTTGACCACACGTCAGAATGTGATAGTTATAAAATACCTCGCTTTGTAGTTCACACAATGGACGGAGATCTAACTTATAAATTTTTGTATGAACAAAGGCCATACCTATCGACAATGTCGAATATAATATCAATAAACGGACGGCCGGACGGCGATATTAATATATATCGGCGGTGAGATCGAGTAAATCAATATCGGTGATGATTTAAATCATTTTTCCGACGGGTTGTTTATAACTGAGTGCTGAGTGCTACTGAATCGGTAAGTCGACAGTGTCTATTTGGGGATTATGTATGACAGAGTAGCTTATGCGTACAAGTGCTATTAGGTGCAGAGATGCGAAAATGAAATGTGAATTAAATTATACATATAGGTATGTACCTATGTCAAGCAATAAATTTAAATTATAAAGTACCTATAGGTTGAAAATTTAAAAATTATGTTAAAGAAGTTTCATATATTTCGTAAAATCAATCAATTAGACGTTATGCGTACGAATTTTCATTTCCACTAGTTAGTGTGTGTGAAGTATAAGACATAAGCGTTGTTTTTTAGCATTAGCATAGAAATGACAAAAAGTCTTCCGCTCAATCCTCTTCGAAACGTCAAATTGTGTGGCTTCGAGATCTTTAAGAGGATTTTAAAATGCAACAAGTTTTTGTTTGAAACAAATATCCTGGAAACGGTATGCAAAATAACGGCGACACACGAAGTTTTTCGTTTTAAAGGAAAAGTGCCTTAAAACTTCATATTTATTGTAAAAGTCGATTTTTTTTTGGGTATTTATATCTGCTCAATAAGGCTCTACTCGTTTTTGTCGAAAGATGAATGCTGATCTACACTTTACCTATTAAATCGTTCTTAGGGATATTGCCAATGTAGATAAGAAGTAGCCGAGATTTTACAATTTGCTTTTTAAGGATAGGATACCGATCTGTCAGATTTCTGATAAAAGTCAAGTAGTTTTCAATGAGTCTGTCTATTGCATAAGAATACTAAATGGGTATTAGATTGCTTTATTATGCGAGATTAGTCTTTGTATATCATTTTGCATGTTACATCAGTCCGTCCAATTTAATCATCTTGATGATTGGACCACCGGAGCAAGTATGTTACAGAGGCTCTTCTTAGAATGTATTTGTAAAACATACAGGGTGTTGCTTTTTGGTATTTCTACAGTTTGAGTAAGTTTTATTTAACAGCATGTTTATCCGACATAATTAAAATGCATAAAAGTATTAACAGTTATAAGGAAATAAGAAATCACAATGTTCTAAATCTAAATGTAATCATAAATGAGATAGCAGTAGGCACCTACCTAACCAGTAAGTATTAATATTATAAATAGTTAAAAAATGGTAGTTTAGCATTTTAACAGAGGCAAGAATTTATTTATCATTTACTTAAGAATTACGCTCTAAATTAAATGTGTTTACATATTGAACCATAAACTTACTCTATGAATATTAATGTTAACGGTTTACTAATTACACTTCGGATTTTAACGACTCCGCATAAAAATATATTTTTAATTTGACTTTTAAATTGTCATAAATCATTTAGGTTACACTATCAACCGGGCTAGTAAAACATTTTGAACATGGTTACACATTTTGAATTTAATTAATGTTCTTTTTAAATTTAGTTTTGTTTAGTTACTCTGTCCTTTTATGAAAGTTTGGCTTTCTTTAAGTAACGGAATGTCCGATGTCAGTATATGAACAGGTCTTTTTTTAATAAAATATATGAAAATAATAGAAAAGGTAACTTCGAAGTTGAAACTTAATTTGAAAATTCATAATAAATACCTACTTCTATTTTCAAGGTTATTAATTTTTGCGGACTAGTTGAGTTTTTTTTATGCTAATTGGCTTCAATTGCCATACACTTTTGTCTTCTATTTCAGTTTTTGAATTTTGTAGTCAACAATGATAATTCTTACACATGAGTACAAGCACGACGACAAAACAACTTTCTAACTGAGCAATAAACTAACCGCAACATAACTCTATGTAGGTAAATTAGACGACAGCGCGACCAGATTTTTCCATAATTAAATTAACTTATGCTTTGCGGTTTACGCTTGTCTTATTGGATGGTATTCATTTTTATGTTTTTATGTAGATATTTATTTTTGGTACAATATAATGCACTTTCTGATCTAAATTGATCCTATCAGTTTAATGCATCAGTTATAACAAATTTTAACTTTCACTTAGTCGACTTAGTTATTTATCCGCAATAGCAATAACATAACTTTTAAAGAATAAATTTTATTTACTTATATAAAAAATATTACAAATAACACCCTGTATAACTTAAGCTAAGGTCATGGAATCACTCAAATCAGTCTAAACAATATTGAAGGAGTCCTGGCTGGCGTATTTGGAATTATTTATTCGAATCGCGCAGAAACGGTTGAATCTAATACCTTCCTGAGATTTCATTCCCCTTGATCCGATTCAATTTGCCTGACGTCTTATTTTCGACTTGGTGGTCCCATTGACTGAATATAAAATACTGGATCTCGATCAATGTGGACTCACTACAACAAGGCACAAAAATGTTACAGTTTTCTTTAGTAGGCATTAGCAGATTTAATGTTGTATTACTAACTTTTGATGTTTTTGTTAAGCATCAGCTCCATCTGTGAGATTTATAGGTAATAGCTGTGTAGGTAATAGTTTTTTATATTACTACATTGATGCGAAAACATATTGTATTTAGTCCCACTCCCAATCATATTTAGTTCCAAGTTTCGATTCGAAATTCAGACATAAACACTGAACGCATATTAAGTACTTGTCAGACGAAGCAGAGAAAATCGCGTAAGGTCCGTCTTGAAAAAAGTCATGTGCAAAGGAAACATTAGTACCTAACGTGCCATGAAGTGTAACTGTAGACTGTTTAACAGGCATAACAATGGGCTATCGGTTCCCCGAAGTCACGAGCCCTGGAGAAGTTGCACGTCTGTCCGCGGCTCAAGTTAAATTTAGCGTTAGTGATCCCATCTACATATCGTAGTGAGGATTCAGATGAATAAGTACGGATAACACGACTTTTTGTAACGAAAGTAAAAGCTTCCGAACTATTGCTGAAGGATATTCGATAGCCATGCATGACGCTTTTAGCGCGTTGGCTAGTAACAGGATTAGCAAAGGCTCAACTAAAAATAACAAACAAATGCTTGGTGTACCTACCTATATTGTTCTTTTTTGCACTTTGTCCGAAAGAAAGCGATCTTGTTTATTTTGAAATTCACATGGACCGTATCAAATTGTTTTTAGTTCCTTCATGCTTGTTGTGATTGTTAAAAGACCTAATACCTTCCTACTATTTATAGGTGAATTGTATGTGAGTAGGTGAATTATAGGTGAATGAACCTACTGACTCAAAAAACGCACCTATGTGTAATTAACATTATTCTAATGTAATGCACAAAGTTTATTTATCTGTTGCATTAAAAATGTCGAAAATTACACGGTTGCTGCACTTTATTGAGTTATCAAAACTTAAATTGATTCTCTTACCGGTACCGGAACATGCTTAATACGAAATACATGGGCACGAGTTACCATTAAAATATTGCCCACCGTTAAATACCCAGAAACCGTGCAATTACTGATAATCAATATTCATTACGCCTACTCGTGGTCATGAATCGAACGGGAATTTTGGTGATTAATGACAAGTACACCGTTATGTTTGACTACAATGACGTCTTTTTCATAGCTGAAAGAAACACGAATGCCTCCTCTACGCGTAGGAAGTTGAATGAAGTTCATTCATGATGGCCGGTTTTTAGTAAAAAATGTTATGATGTTGAAGCATTTGTAATTGTTTTAATACGTTATGCGAGTGATATCGATGCTATTTTACATTTTATGATGGAGCGGTATGTGTATGGGAGTCTACAGCGTGCCTTTACCCGTCAACCAGGAACAAATTCTTACATGACAACAAAAAAATAAGTTCAGTAGTCCGAGACGCGCTCGCTCGGAAAATCTTTCAATGACATTGCGTTGTGTTATGATTCATCAATATCTTTGGAAGGGTATAGACATTCCGTTTTTTTAATCTTGTTTGATCTCAGTTGGTACCTATTGGTGATATTAAATGAGTGTTCTATAATTATATTATGTCTTCTATACGTATTATTAAGAGCAGAAATAATGAAATAAAGGCATCATAATTATAGTTGAAAACAAAGTATAATTTGTGTTGTGTGATTATTAAGTAGGTTTCTCTTCTTTTTATAAAATTTTTTGCAGCTACTTATTATAATGTGATATTTTGAAAATATTTTTTTTGCAAAGTTTTGAGTAAACTTGTGATGTAAAGACGTGTAACAAAGAGCATGGTCTTTTAATAACAAATAAACAAAATATGAGGTTACATTTAAATGTCTACAATCATACCGTTGTGTTTGAGACATTATTTTGTGGCGTCTTATACGAGTAGGTACAGGGACCGGATGAACAACAAACATTGTCAGATTATTATTAATGCTGAATTTAAGTAACAACAGTGTCAGAGACAGCGTTTTATTCATGTCTTCGTTGCAATACAAATTATCCACCAGTGTTATCAAAAGTCATCACTTGCTGGCAAAACATGCGCTCAAAAAAGACAAACCAACCAACCAACGGTCCCCGCTAACTGAATGTCACTTCTATATCTCTTCTGCGGGCATGTTCACTTTACTGTTCTGAATGCAATATTACGTCATAAAAATGACATATAGGCATGTAGTCATGTGGCATACATGATCGCAACGCTGTAATGCTGGCGGTAAAAAGTTGTAAGACACCTAGCGCCTCCGCCATTGCCATCAGATAATGCTCTCACGCGCAGCTCCATTCATCTCGGGCATTTATCGGTGCGAAGCGGATGCTGTCTACGGCTTTTAAATAAAAATCTCGATCCGTGGAAAACTGTCTTACTTACTTCAACTTCAACGTTGTTAAAATTCTAGTGTTTTATTGCCGCTCTATTAAATGCGAGGATGGAGTGATTGCATAATTTTTTTCATAGGCTGCGAACTACAACGACATTCCTCTTGGTAAAATATTTTCAAAAACGAAAAATATTTAGCTTTAATTGTAGAGTCTTGAGTGATAGTTTAACTAAGAATGTTATAATAATTGAAATATGGTCGGAATGTTTCATTATGGGCGGCGCTCTCTCAATGAATTGCTCTCATTAGGTATTATTGGATGAGAAAAAAAGTGAAATATATACATTATACATAGGTGCTGCTTAGGTAAGCAGTTTTCACTGTACTTATTTCGGTGTTGTAACGGAAATGGATAACTAAACTCCCATTTTTTCAATTGATAAACGTAAATGATAAGGAACATGAAAAAGGCAAATGATTAGGAAACCTTAATGATGTGATCTATTAGTTGATGATCAAATCGTAAGCTTTATACTTTCATTTCTCTTAAAACCGCTTTGCACGAGATATGAAACTAGTATAGGGCGATAAAAAGCTGGTTCACTAATCAACCCCATCGTGTCTAGAGATAGTTTATCTATTAACAATTTCCTTTGAGATAAAACTCCGAAAAGAAATTATAAAATAATAATAGACTCATAAAAACGCGGTTTTATTATGCCATCAATCTTGTACCTACTTCGGGGTGGCGGATTTGTGGATACACTGACAATAAAAATTTTTAATTTAACATTGATGACTTAATTCTTATGGAATCAAGTTAAAAATTGGTAAACAAATAAAAAACCTCGGTTTTTAACAGTCATGCCTGTGTCCTATATATTTTCCTTTCTTGTACCCAAGTACCTACATGTACTGATAAGGCCACACTACTACATAATAATTTACTTGTATAATTAGACTAGACTTGTACCTACTACTACTATCAGACTAAGACAGCATAATAACCAAGAACTATCATATAGAACTACATACTTCAAACGAATCAATTAAATAATCGATTAAATAAGGTAGTTTAGTAATGACTGTAGATATTATGTTCCGCTCTCAGTTCAATAGGACTCGGCTTGTATCAATCCTTACTCAAAGATGGACTCATTTCCGCTCCAATTCTTCTCACGACCAATCAGCCATCTTATATTTTTTAAATTGAATGATACGTCCAATATTTTGACAACTTCCTCATATCGTTCGTGGTGGCGCCACGCCGGTACCCGCAAGAAACTTGAATCAATATCATTATCAACGAGGTGAATCTCTCTATCTTATCTACTTTGAGTTGTTGTCTTATGAGTAGGCGTCCTTGATTCATTGTCACGCCTTTGTTTGTTATAATTTGGTGATCTCTTTAACATGTTTTTAACGATCTCACTGGCTTTACAGGCCAATAATAGCTACACACGGAGATTTTAAAGAACTTGATTAATAGACATAATTATTTTTGATGCCAACATACGGAATAAATAGAGCCTGTAAACAACGAGTGTTTCGTGTTTCCTGAACAAATGTTATAATTTAGTACTTAGTTAAGAAGTGGTGATGTCATCATCTGATCTGATGTTTTGTTTGTTTTGCTGTTGGAGTTAAAAATTGTTCCTTAGGTACCTACACAATCGAAACCAAGTTCCAAGCCAAAAGTAAAAAAAGCTAACCCATTAAAACACTTTTGATTTAAGTTAGTGTAAATAAAGAGAAACTGATTTGAAACGAGAGTGAAATGTCGTCTCAATGTCAATACAATAATATCGTAACTATTTGTTTTCTTAGAAAGGATAGCATACCATCACGTGTAACATTAAACTCTTTTTCCGGGAGGTGTCAGCCTAGTAGAAGGGTCGAAAGTCAGGTCTCTGTTGACATCCGTCCAAACACAATTTGTTTGCACACTAACGTTTTTATTTGCTACTGGAATTTCGAAAGCTTTTGTGGAGGAAATGTTTGTTTCTGATTTAGTAGCTTACAACTGACCGTTGTTGTACCTATTATCCTGAATCTATTCCAGTCTAATGAAAAGATTTTCACTAACCGCATTTAAGTTTAACTATACCGAAGCTTATATCACAATAATCTATATCGTTGTCAACAAGTTCTACAAGATTTTGGTGTGGTATTCACTTTGGTATTCCTTGATTTGAAGACTACGATTATATCCATTTACTATGAGTAATTAGGAACCCTTAAAAAGTGTTGTCACAGGAAGGCATCATTCAAAAGAATTGCAAATACCCCTTGGACTTCAACTGTACCTTTAAGCCGAGATGTTTATGATATTTCCCGTAATTACCTTAACAGTAAACGAACCCAGTTAATTGTTTCCACTATTGTAATTGTTCTTCTTTAACCATCAACCGGCGTTCTTTGAGTAAATTCGTGCACTCATGACATTTTGTTTTTTGTACGGAACATTATTGACATTCGTATTAAATACCATTGGCGCGAAGCATGAGTATGTCTGTATTGTGGCATGAGAGTCAAGAAAATTGGTGCTATCATTAGGTATACTATTTTTGTAGTTAGTACTTAAAACTGTACAGTGGCATTGAAACATTGAAGAAATTAACGTAAAAACTAAAAACTTATGTATTTTTACGTACATCCTTAGTGGTTATTTACATACAAAATCATTTAATTTTAGAGCGAACACACCTACACATAAACGGGTAAAATAACAAGAAAAAAAGTATTAATATTTAGGTAGCTACCGATTTAATTTCATATGTAGGTAATATTGTTGGAGCTGAGTGCTAAAAACAACAAACGAGGTAAAATTTAGTTAAACATAATGCACACAAAAAAGATTTAAAAGACTCGTAATAAGGCTTAAGTTTGATACGGGGGAAATTGTTTACGAAAGCTCTTGTTTCAAATAAGTGGAAACTTCCGCGGGGAAAGTAGAGTGGTGATTGATAGTTAGAAAAACATGAAGACGATATTTCCTCAATCCATCAAAATATTGATTTTATGAACAATGAAGCTACCTCTTCGTAATTTGAATTTTATTTTTTAATATCTCGGTTTATTAATCAGTTTTTTATGATGTGGCAGGCACGGCTAGGCACGTTAAAACAGTTAAGTACCTACACCTACATAAATACTAGGAACCTATTACTAAATTTTCTGTGCTTTTTTCTCGTTTTTGATTAATAGTTTTGCACTATAATTTTCCCAATTCTATATTGCTAGTCACACTTCAAATAATAATGCAGTTGTTTATAAAACAATAGATTACCCCAAGTTTCGCCGACGAAATACTAATAATATAAATTTTGTCTATCATTACCTTAGCCATTTTATTATAAAACACATTTATCTTTGCTTTATATCTCGATGAAATAACAGTAAATACGGTTTTTTACTCCTCCCTAAAAGACATCGAGTCTGTAATAAAATTACCTGCTTTTGTAGTTTTCTATACTGATACAACATAAGAGTTTTGTTAAGAGACAGTTACAGTTTCGGCCGTTATAATTGTATAGAATTTCTTTTAGAAACTCAAGAAAAAAGGAATGGAACAAGAAATCCATAGACACGATTCATAAATCAACATTATTTTTATATCATTAAGTTAAATTTATTTACCTACAGGCCAGTTAGGTACATCTGTCACACATATTTAAAAAAATTTGATTAGTGCTATTAGTTTAAAGCCAGTGACCCCAAAAATAATAAAAATAAAATCGACCAGAAGCAATTCAAGCTTTGTATGATAAATAGCCGACCTAACAGAAGCATAAAACATTAATAGTGATAAAACGCTCGACATAGATTATTTACCAATCATTAAAATTGATAGGAGTTGGAATCGAAAGTCATATCATTTAATTGATCCAATAACCGTTGAATATAAAGTAAGCGTATTCTCGTACAGTGATTAAGAACGAAGCTATTCTAAGCTACTCTGTTCTAGCCTCCGTACCTGACTCGACCTCGGCTCGAGCGCTGAGAAAATCTTGGGGCACATAATCTATAATCCGACGGCAACACGTGCACGAAGCTATTATTGATTTTGCTGTTTTTTGTACAAAATTGCATGCCCGTCCCGGTTTGACATTGAAAAAATATGGACTGGGGTGAGTGTGAATGGACCTTATTATAAGCTTGCGCAATGACATTTCGGTTTTTGTGGACGGTTCTTAGTCGCGTGGCGATGGCGGAGGAATGTGACGTCGCCTCGCCGCCATTCAATGTGGACGGTAGTGTGATTGTTTAAATTACGCAAATAGCCCCACGTAAGGGATAAAAATATAACCTAGTGCTCCTTTTAGCATTTTTCAACGGCCAAGTGAATACGCACACGAACATGCAATTGATAGACGCGGTATCCATAGTGCTTGATTTGGCTGTGTATTTTAAATTTACTTTTATAGGCATGATTGTATTCACGCGGGAACTCTATGAACGTCAATTGCACATCAGATGGCAAATAAACGAACAAACACCATGAATTCTTGGTACTTTAAAAGGAATCTTTGTTTGGCATCCACGACAAAGAACCTAGTATCTATATAAACTGATAAAATAGCGCAATAAATAAGTAAATCGAGATGGGTGGTAGGTACCTACTTATCTATATGGGGTTTCAGTATAGGTAGGTATATACGTAAATTAAGGTGTAAGAACTGAGATAAAAGAATAGTTACAATAGAATTTTAGTATATAAGGGCCGTATTATGTAACTTAAGACTGAGAACCATCTTGAGACTCTAGAGTAGATCTATGTATGGCAGTAACCTTTTTTCATAGTTATTCTCGCACTCAAGATACACTCTATCTTAAGTTGTATTTAATAACACGGGCCTAAGTGTCACTAACATACAAATCAGTTATATCTACCTTGTACATTATCCCATATTAAGTTTTTATTATTATATTTAATTTAATGATTGCATCGTCATCTATAGGTAGAGATATAGGTATTTACGATAACATAAGAGTAGACTTTATTTTATATAAAAAAAAATTAAAGGCAGAAATTATTGTTAAATAAATAATTAAATGAACAGGATGAATGAAGTTCGTTTCATTACCTAATAAAACGTTCTCTCGTT
>DWBH01000424.1:0-12539 GCA_018230765.1 Ernsta delagoae
ACGATTCAATTTAGGCGCGGATTCTGAACTGACTGGGATTTAAGCGAACATTACAGGCGGTCATGGTAGGGCAGCTGACTGACGTGAATAGTTCTATACGTTCCTTTTTAAAAAAAACTGCTTGATATTATCGAGTATCGATATAATTATTTTTAAATAAACATTGAAATAAACGGCAACTGTAGGTACAACATTTCACTGATAATACAAAAATCAACTAAAAGTTTGTCACTTATGCGTATCAGAGCGCATCTTTTGTTAATAAACTGTAAAAGAACAAGCAGCAATCACATAATATTCTGACTGTTTCGACATCGGCTTTGTTCCTGTAAGACAGGTAGTCTTCGTTATTTACTCTCTCCATTGTAATTTTACAATGGAAATATATTTACTCTCTGTCTGATGACGAAAATATTATTTGGTATACTCAAATCAATGAGCATCCAGTTTGACGATGCATAGCTATTAGATAGCCGAGATAGTTTGATTATATTTAAATCAAATGAATTTAATAGCAGTAAAATTACCTATAGTATTGAATAGCTTATAATTGAAAAGCTACCTAGAACCTAATGAATTGAAAGATTCGCAAAGAAAAATTTGGTATGCTAAAGATAAGTATAAGTAAGGTATACTTACTAAACAAACAATTTAGAAATCGCTTCGAGCACAAGCACTCCGCACGGAGCACAGCAAGCCCTTCGGAAACCACGCAGCGGGACGCAGTTTCCGGCTCGCATTCTGTTTGTACAGCGCTAATTCAAGACAATAGAAAACAATTTTATTTCCCACAAAAAGCAAAATATCAGTCGCACGTACCGCGCTATCGCATCGTTGCGGGCGACGTGCGGTGCGGTGCGATGACGCCGCGATACGCTGCGCTGCCAGCGTACGCGAGCGCCCGACAGTAAATCAACCGGCCGGCTAGATCATCCGGATTTTGTTTATTTTACTCGTATATAGCACACCTGGAACCAGAGATGCCAGATAATGTGTAGCGGTACTCACTGAAACATTAATATAATGTTGTTAAAGATGTCTTCATTTCGTTACCTTACTTGTAATAATTTCCTATGTTATATAATGTAGGTGCTTAACGTTTATGTGCATTTTAAAATTTGAATACCCAGGTATCCTATCTCTATCAATATTTCAATTAAAATTATAAAAAGTACTGGTAGGTACCGACCTTAGTATGTTACTTGGTAGGTATCCATATGATTGAACCATATCATATGATGGAACGTCAGGTGGCCTATGATTATGTTCGCTGCTTATTTTTATAAAAAAACTCGTGTTGCCCACAAATTGATTAAATTGGATTACCTCAAGCTCGATGACGATGTTGTTCTTAAACTCAAATTACATACCTACCTATCTTTTATCAAAAACAAGTAAAACCGACTAAAGGTACGTTTCTTTAGCGATGATTTGTATTTTATTTTATGCCCTCGAAACTACCCCGGAAAGCCATATTGAACTAGTCATTTCACACTTGTAGAAAACACACATAATTATATGATTAGAGAGTCTTGGTTTTTTGTTAACTACAAATTATGAACGAATGGAATTATCTTGAGGAGGCCATGATTGCAGGCTGGCGTATGACGTTGCACTTTTGAACACGGACCCCTATTTGAAATCAGTCTGTAGTCTCTTCGAAATACTTCGAATGAAATACGGATACTTTGTTCTCTCTTTGTTTCATAGTGCAACCATTGCGCTTCGTAAGATTTAAATTCCTAGGTAGGTAAGTATATGAATAAAATATGAAAACAAAAGATGTTTTTCTTTTCTAAATTACAACTTTTATATTGACATTTAAAAGTAAATAAACATAAGACCGAAAAACAAGCGTTATTTTATAGATAATTATGTTCCTGTACTTTTTATAGTAGCTCTTACAAAATAAATTTTTGGCGGCATAGTAAAATAATGTAATCAACTAAATATTATTATTAACATAATAGGTAATATCTGGGGAGCCATATTATATTAAAGAACTATTTTGGCCCTCCCGTGCCCTTAAAGTCCTTCGTTGTCATCTCTGTGACATTGCGTGCTAAAAATTAGTATTTTAATCCAAAAAATAATGAGGAATCCTAACTTAGCAGCGATTAGGTATAATAAAAACAAAAAATTAATAGTAAAACTGTCATCAAATCATTACCGGTACCGGTTTATGTGCCTGTCAAAAAAATTAAGTTGGTAGGTAGGTTCGCATTGTATATTAATATTATTACTGAGTCCTTTTTTTCTTATATGACCGGCTGCACACTTATATTTAGAGTAAATACACTAAGAATAATAGATAGCCCATTATTATATCTAA
Organism: Ernsta delagoae; assembly: GCA_018230765.1. Lineage (NCBI taxonomy): Eukaryota > Metazoa > Arthropoda > Insecta > Lepidoptera > Hesperiidae > Ernsta > Ernsta delagoae. The sequence continues at coordinate 2,333 of DWBH01000424.1, forward strand.
TATGTACCAAATTGTGTGTTCAGCCATACAAAACAGGAATTATAATCGCATTTCGTATACATAATACCTACAGATGACGCGATATGATCAGGTGGCGATGGTGAGACATGCTTGCAAGGGGCAATTGTGACGGGTTAATCCCTCCGCTTCAATCGAACAATCTGTTCAATGCTTGACTGCTACGATAATATGCTCAGATGGTGCATACCCCACACTGCATGTAACCCCCGTGACTTATTATACACCCAAACAAGATTACAACATTTAGATCGCACACCTGTCGCCGGCCCATTTTGTGACAGCTCTTACTGTCCGTCAAGCGATAACGGATCGCTCAACAAAGACCCACTCTGAAAGTTAAAACATATCGATAAAGATAAAAACATTACCTGCCTGCCTGCTCTTATCATTACCGATGTTTTTTTACCGTTAACGCAATAAATTTATTGTGTAGCCAGCGACGACGTACTCTATTAAAAAGTGCCTGTTTGGAACAACTGTACTGTCTTGGATTGGTTTTTATAGCCGCCGGGGCCATTACACGAATGAGAAAAGCAAGAGAGCGCGACTCATGACTATAATTCAATTACAGGCTCACGAACTGTACAACTTTACAATCACAATCACACTATATACCATTAATGATAACGATGTTTGTTCTGTAACGAGTCTCGGAAGCGCGCAATAAAGCCAACTGACATCATTACCACGCTGGCAAACACAAATTGACAAGCAATATTTCAAACTCGATGATTATGATATCGGGCGGCGAATACCATAAAATTAAAACGCTAGGGTTGAGCTCAGTCAATGGAACAATTACCCGATTAGAGTGCATGTGTCGGTGTCGCGACAATAACTTCATTAGTGGCAAATTGCGCGGTGTGCAACCCGCTTAGACTCCGGTCTCCGTATTGACGAGTGACGAGACGACACGATGGTTACAAACACGTCATGTAAACATGGTTGCTATTCCAAAGCAAAAAGTTTGCATTGAAAATATTTTAATGATAAGTAGTCTTGATGTTTAAGAATAAGTACTTACAAAAAGTAGGTAGGTACTTTAAACATTTTTTCGAAGAAAACTGATTACAAAATTTTTCATTGTTTGTTTTCTTTTACAAAAAATATAATTCAATCTCATTAATTAACGAGTACTTAATAAGTAGCTACATGTTTATAGCCAGTTCTTCAGTTTTCGTTCAGTTACCTACCTACATTGACTAGCAAGGAAAGCCTCTCTATTCATAAGTATTTTATTTATTAGCGCTCTATACAACAGTACCCGAGTGGCGTATGTTGTGTGATTCGCGTAATGGCCCTTATGTGATTTTGGGACAATGACTAGGGTGTTGTTGTCCCTTATTATGTTCATTGTAATCTCGTTGTTTTTGTCCACATTGAATTAGCGTGCCCACTGGTTTATTGCACTGAACTAAAAATTGTATGCAGGTATGTCAGAATAAAATAACTTCTAAGTATTCTTCGTTTTGATTAAGAAAGGTAATCTCCTTACGTAGGTAATGAAAAATAGTCGTATAACATTCAATTTTTACAGGTATCTGTCTGTCTGCCTGTTGTCAGTTACCAGGCTTTATCGCCTTGATATATCTTAATCTAACAGCTATATCTAGATAACTATATACCCAGAAATTCTATGACTAAAAACTATTAACTATCAACAACGGTGTTTTTGCCGTTTTTTCTCGATATTTGAATTGAAACTCGCACTTCTAGTGCTTAATCAAATGAAGTTATAGGTACAAAATTCTTTTTTTCAGCACGTTCAGGCGAAAATTAAATCGTGTTCATGATCACAGAGTAAAAAACTGAAAGGCTTTCCGCTGTCGCTGATTACAGTCTTTATTTATTACTGCAACAATTACGACCAGTCGCGTTTGCTTCCCACTGAAGCATTTAATCAACGTCGTTACTAAAGGAAGGTTAATTGTTTCGAATTATTTCAACAGAGATTCTGTATAAGGATATGTTTACCTTTAAACATAAATTATACATTATAAGATTCCATTCATTTTTGAAAAATAGAGTAGGTACCTAGGTAGGTAATAGGCATGGAAGCATTTCCGTAAATGTTGGAATGTATGCATGTATTAAAATACCCTTAATCTTAATCAGATATTATGTATGTTAAGTTGTCTATATTTATATCTATATTTTTAAAGATGTTACCTACATATTGTTCTTAAATAACGAATCAACTGTTTTAATCCGAAGAAGATTTTAAAATTCTGCATGATTGAACCAGCAAAACGAACCAGCAAAAAGGATTATACTGGACAGGAAAATGTTTAATTTAGAGATATACCTACATTTGGATTGATTGAAGATAATGATGTTTCAAACTGTAGGGAGGTTGGGGCATATGTCAATGATCATCCCCTGGCCACCCTTCGCCAATTAGAGGGCTACCTAGCGAGACAGCCCTTAGGGACGGGGCTTACTGGCACGTCGACAAAGTTACTGGTAATCATTTATTTTATTGACAAACTTTCAAAACGTCTGTGAAGTTTTTAAATTAATGCTACTAAAACCTTAACTTTGAAGTTAAAAGATTTTTAGAAGTACCTACTTCAATATAATAGGTATATTTACATAACTAACCTATGTACCTATTTTTGTAAAATTAGTTAATTTGGTATTATTAATCACATAAAACTTCTCACACTCCATAAAGTATAATGAGTTATTTCATAATGCAGTAACCACCTACCTAATGCCTATTTTCCTATGTACAATGTACCTACATGTAAGTAAGGGATGATTAGAATTTCATACAATTCGTCTAATTACAATATTATAACATATACATAAAATACAAGTACAAGTATCTAATATTAAAACACCAAATCGAAATAATATCTGTTCCATTTTCAAATAGGTACCAACATCGTGAAATAACGGCAAACGAGGAAAGCTGTTTTAATCCTGAAAAAAAAAAAACATTTTGGCCAGTGTCAATTATCATTTTTTAAAAATAACCGAGCATAGATACGTGTAGACATAAATCGAAGAGCGCGAGTGCGGCCTTCCCACAAAATTGATCGGATCCGCACACGGTTAAATAGGGGACACAGAATATGCAATTATCAAGCGAAAAAGTTCGCCGTACGGAAAGAAACACAATACCATCATTTCACCTAACAACAATTTGCTTTTTTACCAAATAAAAATAAGAGAATAAAAGCAAACAGTCCTCGAGTTTTAACAATCGACAAACACGTCAACCCTTACGTTAATATTTTAACGTCACCTAAACACTTGCAAATGGGCTGTGGCGCAAGCGAAATACGGTCGCTGTTTGAATTTGTAAACTTACTTATAAACGGAGTAAATCTTGAAAACTGTAACTTTAAACCGAACAAACGTAGATAGTAATTTTTTCGTCAATAACTTTGTTTATCCACGATGAACTCCTAAACTGCTCACGATTTTAATAAAATGTTGCACACTTGATCCAACTGGAATAACTAATAGCGATACTAAGATAAGTTTAAGATCTCAATTTATATAAATTTCGTCTCCTGCCGCGAAAAAGTTGCGTGGGTAAACTAATACCTATATTTTTTATAAAAATTAAGTTTAGGTCACATTAAAGTTCTGAACCTATCAACCTACATACATTTAAGGAAAAAAGTCCCAGTAACATAATCCCGCTTTCATCTGTAACTTAGCCCACAAAAATCAACAAATAGCACGAAGATGACTCAAAAAAAACTAAACATGTAGGGTGGAAACAATGGCCCGTGTTTAGGGATTGTAAGTCGGCAAATAATATAAAATATGATCAATTTCACGGCGCTTCTGGCATGAAAATTAGTGCATAACATATTTATTAGCGGCTTTTTACCAGTGCAATAACTATACATTTATAATAACAATTGTTTTTTTTTATAATATAATGTGTTTGGTGATGTTATGCAATTAAAACACAAGGGTAACACAACCAAGAAAATATGACTGTCTTTTGTATGAATGTAGGTAGGTATATACCTACATACTGGGGTAAAGACAAAGCGTCCCCTGTCCTTAAACAGAACACATTATAAAACTCAATTTTAGGTTCCGTACTTCCGATTATAAACTAGTTGAGTCCAAATATTTTTAGTTGCTTGAATTGGAATCGACCTGAAATATAAATAATAAACTGAAATGTAAATTGTTCTCCAAATGTTTTACACAAAACAGGCAGTTTTATATGCCCGTATTTTATACACTGCCACTTAAATTTCGCATTCGCGTCTAGAAAACGAAAATTGGTACATCACCTGCATTGTGGACGTATAAGATGTGATCTGATGCGTTATCGGTGCTTATAGACGTCTTTATCATATTACGTGTGAATGAATTTCGAGAGGAGCTGTCATCATCGCTTACAACACTTATAGCCCTTTTTGGAGATGTCCCGATACAGATAAATCCGAGCGCTGACTAACAAAATGTCCGTTTGTATCTAATAACAAAAAAATTGAAAAAAGGTACACACACCTTTTTGTGGGGCCATGAAAACGAGGTTCCTCGGAGAGACAACATTAGTGGTATTTATTAATTTACAATATTTTTTTCAAGGACTTTTGCCCAGGTGAACACTATATTGTAATTATTTTATTTTTAGCCTGTAGACAGATTGCATGGAACCTAATAAGCTACCTACTTGTAATTTCGTTTTGCCAACTTAGAAATACCATAGATTTTGTAAAGCCGCACAATGATTTGGATTTTAATTAAAAATAATAACTTTTAAAAATAATTATTAACAGTATTTACAAATACAATCTTAGGTACCTATTTTTTATCTTATCACTTAATAAACGAAACCTTCTGTAGCTCATAAAATAACAGCTTAGAACGATAATGGTAATAAAATGTGAAAGCACAATTTAGATATTCTGTGTTACCTATTGAGCACCCAAAATACATAGGATGCAGACTTCGTAGCCCCAGGCCTTACGTTCCCCGACAACAGAACGTTATAAAGAACAATTGATCATCACCCTTAATACCCGACAATAAGGGTAACCAGTGTAAATTCAAGGGAACATAGTTTTCACGGCGGCCGATGCCTGATATATGACCGTATTTGATTAATCGATGCTCGAAATTGAATAAGAACAGAAAGACCTTTCACATTGGTGATTTTAAGTCCACTCTAGAGTAGACCAGTAGAGACCGTGTCGGATATTACAGGTAACCAACCAAAAACAGTTCAACAATTGTTATCTATCGATAACAACGGGAAACGACAACTCAACTAGTCCTCCAAAACACGCAATTAATCTTCTAGCGGTCAACCATTCAAGAATCGAAAACACTGCCATTGCTTTACCTGCGTACCGTCTACAATTCACACTAGTAGGCCTATTCGTAATCAAAAAATGAGCTTAATAAGAGGAAATCTGAGGGCACGGAGCCGGTGTCGGCTAGCGGCCGGTCCCAGGGGCAGGCGACAGCGCTGCGGTCGCGCGCTCTCATTAGAGAGAGTTGCGCCGCACGCGCCGGGTCACGCGCCTCTCTTCATTACCGACCTCTTTGCCAACTTTATTATTTTTCGCCACGTGCCTATTATGGTGGTTTTTATTTTTTTTCCTCATAAACTCCTTTTATGCGTGTAATCGGATCCCGTTGAGCGGAGGGGGCAGGATTACTGGCGCTCTAATGGAATCGACGACGATCGTGGGTGATATGTGATTCGATCAACATAAACAAGCTATTTAGCGGAGTTCGAGAGGTTAATAGCGGTATTAGTTGTCGAATGACATGCGTTCATTATCGTATGCGTTCATTATATAATTACAGATCTAAGCCGGTACTTACGGGCTCGTGAGAACATTAACATAACTGTGTTTGTTTTCTGATATAATGCTTGGAATAGATACTAGATAGGTAGGTACTCAACCCGAACGAAGAGCAAGGAGAAACCAATTCTACATAAAAGGTTGATACCACGTGCAATGAATCTTCATCTCCCAAGAAGATACATATTGTCGTTATTGCCAAGTACCTATCTTCCAAGCACCGTCTCGTTTTAGCACACAAATAATGCCATAGGGTGTTAGGGTGCATTATATGTAGGTACATAGTTACAGCGCAGTAGGTATGTACAATAATGTCTATCTAAGTCTACGTACCACATTAGCGAAGTAGGTAGGTACCTACTTTCAAAGCATCATCACATCACAGTTGGGCGTCCTTCACCGGATGAAATTCCCGGATCTCTCCGGAAGGCGTACGTTCATTAGAATGGCCTGTCGGCTTCCCTCCATTCAACGGCAACGTAACGCGCGGCTAAGTTTTATACGCCTGAAATCAAGTAGGATTTGTAAGGGCGCGTGTCGAACGCGTGCGCCCTCGTTTCTCTATTATTCGTTCGCCTACTTATTTGTTTTTACGTGATTTAACATGTTTATTCGGCGGGAAATTCACCAGTATTAGCATTGAATTTCAAACGTTGATGGAAGCGCACGCGCTGTGTATTCTAGGTTTTGTTTGTTTAAACAAGTCGTGAATCGATTGTCGTTGTTTGTTGTTAATTTTCATTAACAACCAACATAATCTTAAATAGGTATTAGGTAAACCTAATTAGCCTTGCTTGTTTGCGTTGGAAGCTATAAAACTTATTTACTTCCTTTTCTATGTTTCAGCACCCAAACGGAAAGGACTCTGAAATTTTCTAGTTTAGGTAGCTACATCATCAGAAATCAGAATACAGAGAAAAATATGGAGTTACTATAATTCAATTAAAAATAATCAACCACAAACCAAACCGCAGCAGAAAGCAATTAGTCAATTTCTAGCAAAAGTGAATTGAAGCTCAATGCGCATCTATTCGTGAGCTCAACGAAAAAGAAACATATCGTTACTATAGGTAACTCTGGACTGGAACCATATTTTATAATTACATCTTTATGAGTTGAGAATGCTTTGAACACGTGCAGTGTGCACTGACAGACGACAGACAACGCGAATTGAATGCCTGACGAAATGAGATTATTTCCGCCTGGCGAATCAGCTCGATTCGTCGTTCGTTAGCAGTCAGCAGGTGTGTTGCACAACTTGCACAAAGGCCAGTTAATGTTTACAAGCATCAGTGCGGCTTGATTTGATTGAACAGCAACAAAAAGTTCTCTACTTCGAACGTCGCGATTATTTGAAAGGGAAAATGTATTAAGCTTTACCTAGTAGGTACCTACGTACAGACGTACATTATGTGCTATGTTTGAAATAATGAAACGACGTTGCACCGACATGCATTTGCTATAAATGCATTACCTACAAACAAATTATCTACTTATTTTAGGTGGTTGCCGGATTCCTTAGAAATAGTCTAAAAGAACTTTCTGTAATCGACAACTTTTAGTAGCGAACCTTAGTTCTAAAAGCACTGTATGTATTTTTGCCAACAGTAAAATACCAAAAAAATCTTGTTATTCTCTTAACCACTCTTCTATTCTAGAATGTTGTACAAAAGAGATAATCTAAAATATTGTCGATAAATAAAAGGAAATTATGAAAAAATTAAAAAATGATTTTAAAAATAAATATTCACACGAGAACTCCTTAGCGTGCATTGCAAATAGGTACGTGAAAATAAACTACAAAGCACGTCTATAATAATACGAGCTATCGAAAAACTATACTGCCTTTTCCCAAGAATACTTGTTCTTTTGTCCATACGAGTGGGGTGATAGGTACGTGGGTTTTGGCTTGTTTTTTGACCCTAACAATGGGGCGGTAGAGGGCATCGGGGTGAGCCACGTGGCTTGGAATCCCGTACTTGTGATTAATACCGCTTAATTCATGTAAAATCATGTTTTAGGACTGAAGCGTAAGGTACATTTTCAAACAGCAGATTACGCCTTTTATTGAAACAAAGTCGTGCAGTATTTGAGTGTGTACTCAGGTTCCGGTATTTTGAAAAACTCTTATCATAAAACGCAGCGATTTTTGTGCGCATTTCGATAGACATGCTTTCTTAAAGTAAAGTAATATTTCAGGATAATTATGACTACAAAATAAAGCTGTACGTACCCGTTTAACTTCCTTCAGTGCGCTTGTTCAACCTATTTCTAAAATGCTTTTTCGGCAGATATGGTATACCTACATATATAGGTACATGAAAATACCAAAGTTATCGGCGTCTTGTAGCATGCATGATTCTATCTCTAACTACCATCATAAAAAAAAAATTTACTCATTGACAAAATCCCGTTCCGTGTGTTTTCTGTTCAGATTTTCCTGTAGATACGATTGTTGCTCCACTTAACTGCGTATACACGTCAAAACTGTTTATTAGAAGTGAGTTAAATCTTTATTTTTTACTTTCTCCCGACGACACTAGGTTTAAAATCGCTTGAGGAGATTTTGCAAGTGGATGAAACTATACGTTTGGTGCAAGAGTTGTATGTAAACGGTACTGAGATGGGGTGGTCATGGGACACCGTGCCCTAACGATGGGATGATTACAATTACACGGACGTTTGGCACACCGTAAAGTATCTGGATAATTTGATAAGCTTATCGATTCGATGCATCTTCCGTTGATTTTTGAAGCGCGTTGCGTGAGTGATTTGTAGGGAATCTAATGAAAAATAAATGTTAATTATCTTCAGGTTTGTGAAACAATTTAGTGATTCCCCAAATATTGTTTGTGTATTTTACTTTAGAGACCTAATTACTGTTCTGGATATTATTACCTCTTGGTTATTTATACCTACAAGTCAGGTTGGAATACTTTTGCTAAACAACAGTAGGTACCGTTATAATCTTTGTTTCTCGTTCTGATTTAAATGATGTTAATGTAGGTAGGTAGGTACTTACGTCTTTAACTATCTACTTATTATTTAAAAAATAACATTATAATTCGGTAAACCGATACCAATTCATGTATAGTAATACCTAGTAGTGGGTGGACAGCAATAATTCTAGTATGATTTGGATTCTGCGAAACAATTTTGTATTAAAAAGAACGAGTAGGTACGCGTAGATAAAAAATCATTATGTACCTAAGTACGTTTGTGTTCGTATAGGAAAAGCTGATACTATTTAATTTACTTTGCAGATACTGATAGTATTTACTTAATGATCGTATAAAATCACGTTATTCTTCAAACCAAAGCATCAACTCCAACCATACACAATATGGACACCGGCGACCAGGCGGAGGAACTCCAAAAAAATGAACATCCAAAGTAACATTATATGAAAGTGACAAAAACCCGTGTACAAGTTGACAGAGCTGACAACGTCATCGCACGATCACGCCGGTGTTCGATCAATTATGTTTGATTCATTGAGTACACCTGACAGAGGATATCGCGTCTCTCGCCGCCTCCAAAATATTGTGATTTAGATTTTATCTGACTGCGACCAAATTAATATAGGCTAGCGGCGTCCCGGAGCCGAGAGCAAATCGATAAAATTGTAAGAGTATTATAATAATTACTTAAAACAAAGCACCGTCTACGACGCGGCCTTGGACCAAAAATAAAAAATGTATCTCTAGTTTTAGTCTAATTTTGAGCGGTAATTAACTACTTATTGTTAGTAGAATATAATTATGCTGTTGCGTATAAATTTACGTGAAGGAATTAAAGATTGTAGGTATGCAGTTACTTCTTTAGATTTACTTAGATATTAATCTAGCTGACACCTCTCAACTTTTTTTGATTCATAAATCGAGTTTTAAACTATCCAATCCCTTAAACTGGATCACACTGCATACATTGTGCAAGATTTGATAAATTCGATTCAGTGCTTTACGAGTTCTGCGCGAACAAACAACCATTTGTTTGTTCTAAATGAAATCTATTTTTTAAACAGCTACTTTAAGCACAAAATATCAAAAGCTTAATAATATAGGTAATTATGAGTTATTAGAAAGACTTTTTCTTTGTCAATCTTACATAATCCATTGAATTGATGCCGCATACCCACTCGTTCCTAAGTCAAGTAAGTAATATATTCTATAGGTATAGTAGTGGCACCAGTGTTGTACGCGTACCTAGTGTTGAACGAAAAAAACTTTAAATTTAAAAACTAAGGCCAATAATTTCGCTATGTGATCTGGCAACACTTAAAATCAAAGTTTGATTCATAAGCTGTTAAAATATGACATTTCATGATATTTGGCCAATTTGTTTAAAGATGGCTTAGCTTTGTGTTTTGTCGCGCGGGCTCATGTCTGAAAAAT
>DWBH01000425.1:0-12529 GCA_018230765.1 Ernsta delagoae
AGTAGTTATTTGAAAAATATTATAATAAAACAAAATAAAAAACAAGCCGCAACTCTAACAATGGGACGAACACACGAACACAAACTAATGTAAACGAATTTTTAACTAAATTTTGAAGCAAATAGTCTACTAGTCAATTAATAAAATATTTTATTCTTTCAATATTCTTTCTATCTAAAAAAATTAAAATTTTAATATTAAGAGTTCTGTCCTCGTTGCATACTCCTATAACATTTGATAGTTGATTCTATACCACCTTTTTATTTTACGCAGCATGAAAAACTAAGTACAACGAATGGAAAACGTTTTTACATCATATTTTCACAAATTACTAACGAAAGTAAGTTTCTAACTTAAAAAAAAAAACTTAAAAGAAATGCTACAGAAATATAAAAAAGAATAAAAAATAATGCTACAACTTATTAGCTTTACACTTAAAATAAATCTTAAAAAAATTGGCATGCGAGCATGCATTAAGAATCTTAGGTACCAATATCGGCCTACCGTATATTGATTATAATTTTTCGTGCAATTCGTGCAAATACTACAGACATGTGCATTAATACAGCGTGTTGTTATAATAAAACGGCATTCTAAAACATGTAAATACATGAAAATGAGTGATTCGAAAATTATATGTTTTTATATAAAATTGAATCAGCCAAAAAAGAAAGATCCACCTCCTATTCTTTGAACATTCCAAAAGTATACCAAAAGGTTGGCGAAAAATTTTGAATTTCGATTTTTCTGTTAAGGCTCTGTTGGCAAAAATTAAAATGAAAACGTCGAAAAAAAATTAAATTGTCCGAAATGGCCAAAAATAGAAAACTAATTTACAATTTGAATTTTGAAACATAAAAATAATAATGTTAAGAAAAAAATAACCGATGTAGTTATAATACGATCGTACTAAAAGATAAAGATATTGAAAAGCTTACAGCATTAATGTAATATGGATTATTTGAGTACATAAATGTTGTAAATCAATATTCAATTTAGAAGCTTTGCCATCCAGAGCATAACAGAAAGTTTTCCAGCTGATAATTTGATGATCATGTTTGTGTTGTATATTTCTGTTTTATTTTAATCAAAATTATCCCAAGTTTAACAAATTCAACGAATATGATGTTTATTAAATAACTTAAATTGTGAGTTTTTATAACATCTTACATACCTACTTATAGTTACAAGTTACCCAGAAATGATTTTATTTTAGCATTAAATTTGGTAGTTTTTTTCCTTCATATTAGAAAAGAAAATTAGTAATTTGTTTTTACTTTCAGAGCATGAAAACTTCAATTTATTGTATATGGATTCCACAGACGTAAGTGAGACTCGAAGAGATCAAAACTCACTATTCACTTACTGTATTGACATAAAACTGATATGCTATTTTAACTGTTCTCATGTAGCAGTATACATGGTGTTCTTTTTCGTGAATATATACAACACATACATATTCTGTACCAAATATCAGCCGGAGAACGAGCGGCTCACCCTATGTATCGTCTCTTCGAAGGTGTTTGGTTGGGCGGCACTCATTTGAAAGAAGCGGAGGCGATCATAGTCTCTGGGGTCAACCATGGACCTCAAGGCCGTGTCTGGGCCAGGACCGAGGCCCAGGCCACTTTGGAGCACGCTGTCCGGGGTATCCACCTGAGAAAAGTTAATAATCGCTACTATAAGCCGTGCAGTTGATGTAAGTCATTCACCCGTCGTATTTCATTTCACTTCGCCTTAACATTTTTTGCACTACAATATCAAGATTCGATTTTTTTAAATATTATTTGAAATATTTAAAGATAAGATCAGTTATCACTCTTTACACTTTATTCCGGTGCAAAATAAGTCAAAGACAATTTTGCATTCACAACAAGTTATAGGAATAGTTTATTGATATACATGTCTATGAAAACTAAGCTAATTGATTTTCACACACAGATCCTACTAAAAGAAGTCCCTATCGTGAAGTAGGTAATACAAAAATTTGAGTAATTTATCAAGCGTCAACCAGTCATTTTTCTTATAAATATTAACCGCAAATAGAGTCCTAACTTTCTTAATACAGTTCAAACTTTTGCACGAATCATCGTTTCAGGCTTTTTGATAAATTAACAGTGATGTAAGCAAAACCAACTCGGAAACTTTATAAGGCTTCGTTTTGGGCGCGGATACACGGGGTGTAAATGATAAACTAGACGTGGAGATTAAGTATGGTAAATATTGGAGATATTTATTCTAAAAGTAGGTAGGTGGGTAAGTACTTTTTTAATTAAATGATCAAAAAAAATTCAACCAAATATATTTTTTTAAATTTATTTCTATTTTTCTGGCGTTTTTCAATTTTGTTGTACAACTAGTTACAGTTAATTTAACAAAGTGAAAATAGACAATAAACGCATAATAATTAATTGTATTACAATTTCTACCACATACAAAAACGACAAAGAAAATGAAAAGTCACTGAGAGCAAGAACCGAAACACATCGAAGTGACAATGCGTGCGAGGTTGATAACGGGACTATAAATTTAAGAGGCCCAAAGCTTCAGTTCCGGGTTTTGTCGCATTATAGAAACGCCTATTGTTGGCTATTCGCATTATGCCCTTATCAAGTCCAAAGTTAATGGGCAAGCTTTGTACCTCGTATGATTAATTGATTCGTTTCAACATAGCCCTCATTGTGATGCAAATATCCTTAGCTTTTTTCACTAAGTGATGATGATAAATGAAATCGTTTTGTACGCGAAACGCTTCTGTGTGTCAGTAGTGTTTTGTGTGACCTATTCTTTTTTCGACCAATTCGCTTGTGATTGTTTCGTACAAAAGCCTATTGATCAAATTCTATTAGTTTAGTTTACACGGCTCATATAAAAATTTGGAACGATTTGCACCAAAAGGTGAAATATGTTTAGCGATGTAAGATGTTAGTATCTTGTCATAGTTTAAGATGAAGGTAGTCATACTTCATATCATCATTATTATCTAAACATAATTTTTTTAATCATATAAACACATTCATTGCTTAAATTTGCTTCGATGCAACCCACTGTTAATATTTAATGAAGAACGTCAATGTACATAACTACCTTTTTAATTAATGATTTCATACAACACCAGAATTAATCCTTTAGATAGTACCAATGAAAAGTTCATTGAACCAACGTTCCTGTGATTTTGAAACCTGGTTTCGACACAATACGCTCTCCAACGTTCGATAATAACAGGCTCAACCAGCCTCAACTTGTCAGTAATTAGAGGTGCCAATTACTACTCAATAATTGACGTTGTGAAGCATCTATCAATATCAAATAGTATCTGCGTATGTTTGGGTATCTTGATTTGATACTGAATAATGTATGTTGGTTAAATGACTAATAAATGACTAATAACTCACAAATATAACAATGAAAGATATACTGATAATATAATATTAGATCAAAGAAAAGTAATGCACTCAAAATTCTACCAAAATGATCCTGTTTGTTGTAGGTAGGATCAAATTTAAATTGTAATGTGAAAAGCAATTTAATATAAGTACTTAACTGGGTACAAACTCTCTTTACCCACAATGCATAATCCAGGTTGTTATAATACAAAATGAAACATGGCTGAACTAAATAAACTCTCACGTCGTGAATGTACAAAGAAAGTAATCTGTGTCAAAAGCATAACACCGAAAATATTACAACTGTAAACATGATAAATGGTGCCAACAAAACAACTTTAGTTGCAAACTTTAATATTAAATAGACTCTATTTATCCTACAGATTCTGATACCGAAAATATATTAACTGGCTTGTTTGTTTTCTTGCCGTGCATTGCGTTTCATTTCCATTTAGATAATAAACATTGTGATGAATAAAATCAATGAAATTTATCTCAATACTAATTGAGAAAATTAATCTTTTTGTAAATGTAAACCTTCTTACTAGTGAGGCCTATTTAATGATATTGATTTTATTGGAATGAATTATTACGTTTAATCTGTAACTGAATAACTGTTTCTGAACCAGTGGAGATTTCTGTGTTATTTTTCGTAGTAAAATTATTTATTTTATGCAATCAACATTAACAATTTTCGTCTACTTTTAATAAACCATTAATGATGTTTCGTAGAATGCTATTCGCTGTATCTTCAGCTTTCTGCGAAATATTATTTGTAGAGTAATACTTGCTTACAGATCTTTACGGGCCAGTAAACTGTATTTAATTCAGCTCTCTCATATAAAATGTTTTGTTGTTGAAGCGGATATTTTACTATTAATGCTGTGTTTTGTGTTGTGTTCTTTAATTTTGGTAATGGCAGTAGTAATAACAATAGGGAAAGGATTTCGGCTAGCGTTCATCTTTCATTGTCATAAGTTGTATTAAATTTGGGAATAGGTTTATTGTTGTTTACAAAACCCCTTGAGAAAAGTAATGATAAAAATTAATATCGCAAATAGCGAGGCACAAATAAATAAATGCAATAATTTGGTAAATTGAGTTATGAAGCTATGCCTAAGTATGATATACCTACTACCTATTTTAGTTAATATAAATAAACAGGCGACTTAAATTAAGTACGTTCAAATGAGGTGCTTGTTCAAATCCAGTCAATAAAACTACCAAGTATTTTATTTCAAAAATATGGCTGTAAAAAAATTTAAATTTAAACTTAACAGAGTAATATTCTTCTACCATGAGAAGTTCTTTGACCTTAACGCCAAATAAAAGATAAATTTTGTTCTATATTAGAACCTTTTCTATCCAATATACCACAAGTCCATCTAAGCATGAGTCGGAACCTTTGTAAAGTTATCGATCCATACCATAATCAGAATTTTCACCCTGAGGCCACAATCCTCTTAAGGCTTAAGTCCATACAGCATGCCACTAAACTCATTGTAGTCGAACAGAGAGCGCTAATGTTAAAAGTTCCCGTCGCTCGACAAATTAGAAGTCAAAGTTAAATTTGTTACGAAATCTAGTGAAAGGATTGGACACGTTAAATTTTCACCAAATACTGATATTATCGGAAGCGTTTGACTAAGCAGGATTTTGGAAACTTAAACGATTTTTTTAGATTAGAATAGTGGAAACACTAGATATTAATCAATAGAAATAAGCAAAACAATAAATAGCATGATAATAAATAATTATAAAACAAAATGTTACACAATTTTATCATCACGAGACGTTACGATTTACGATCGCCAGGATGTTAGCAAAGCCAGCGTTGTGTAACCAATATAAAGTTTTATTACCGATATCGTGGATCTACAAAGCCATAATACCTCAATAGTAGCAACAGCAACAATATCAGAGAATACGACAAGGTGAAAATGCGAAGTTTTAGAAAATATATCAATGACACACCTAATGTTTGTAACTCTACTTCTGTTTAACTTATTGCACTTGTTACTAAAGAAAATTGTGTTTTCGTGTCAGAAACGATAAATCAGGATTAAGAACGAATAACAGTGAAAGCAGATGACGACCCAGTAAAAATACAGATTTAGGTAAACCAAAACAACGTGGCCATACAAAATTATAGCCACCCTCACATAAAACATTTTCCTAATCTGCTAATCACAACCGGACACGGCATGGGCAACAGTCGAAAAAAGCAAGTTCTGACAGGGCTAATCCTAAGTGCAAGTTGCCCGATAAGGATTATACCGCGCCCTAATGGTCTTTATCCGTTCTCCACACAAACGGTCATAACTCAAGCGCCCAAGCGCCGTCGCCTTGGCTCAACCGACTTAACTTTGGCAGCCGTCATTTCTCAAAAGGCATGCGGTGACGTACCCCCCTTCCTACTCAGGAGATTAATAAATATAGGTGGACGTGGAAAAATGTAGCACTTAATTCCGTCGAGATGAGTTGCGTATCTAACGAGAGCCGGCTCCGGAATTGTTCTTCTTGATATTAATAGAGCTTCTTCCATGCGTATGTAATCACTCCGCTCCTTGCGATACAAAGAATATTTATGAGCTTCCTCGAGCCACTTTTGTTCTGATCTAGGTCGAAGCGAGATCTGCTGGAAATGCAGGGAATGAATCATTACCTACGTTGTAATGAAGGGCTAATTAGAAACTGGAATGAAATAGTGCACAATGCAATTTCACGAAGCTTTAAGGAATAAGATATTTTTCAAAGCAAATTGTAAAATCAAAATGTTGAGTTGGTGGTTGGCGTAATATTTTTAGAACCAAATAGTCGTTATACAGATGTTGACCATTACATAAAATTGGTATACACACAAAAGCAACAAAGTACGCGTCATTACCAAAATAGAGATCATCAACATGACGAGAATTTGGAA
The DNA here is from genome assembly GCA_018230765.1 of Ernsta delagoae. NCBI lineage: Eukaryota > Metazoa > Arthropoda > Insecta > Lepidoptera > Hesperiidae > Ernsta > Ernsta delagoae. The sequence goes on from DWBH01000425.1 coordinate 6,310, forward strand.
TGAGTTGTCGGTCGGTACGTTACGGACCAACAGCAACTAATAACGGTTATACGGCAATATTCGGCAAAATATACGAGACAGTGGTTGGCAGGGTAGTTAGTCTAGAGCCGGGGTGTGCATTAACAACTGTATGGGGCGACAACGGACGCTGTAATTTTCATTATACGCATATGCAAGCACGCATAACGGTATGCATAAACTCACATGGGTAGCGAGACGCGTCATACTAATTGCTCCGAGTGCATGTCAAAGAAGGACCGGCGTCGCGCCGGATCTACATAATGGCGGATGGGGGTAAAGGGAATGTATGAAAAAAGGGAAGGCAGACGCCGCAAGCGGGCGCCTACGTGTTGGTACTTTCGTGAAGATTCGGTTACGCACCGTTGTTGTGTGTTGAGAGAAACCGTGTTTCGTCTAGCTACATCCCTTTCCGTTGTATTCACATCTTTCCACTCCCCGAGAACGCTTTCCACAGACTCACTTGATTTCACAACGAAATCACTTCTCCTCGCCGTTGTTATATTAGTTTTTTTATGTGACTTTATCTTTTTACGCCTGCGGTTAATATCATTTTAGATGCGTTCGTGAAAAAAATTACTAAGTTATTTTGCTCTACGATATTATTTATCTCTTTGTGACTAAAATTTCTAATGCTTCATCCATTTAATTGAAGTAAGAGGTTTAGTGTCTAAAAAGCTATGGTCTTCAATATTTAAGTTTCGACAAATATCTATATTACACTTATCTATGTTATAATGTTAATTGATAAGTCACTCATGAATAAGATACAGAACTGTGAAAACAAGGTTAGTTCAATTGCAAGTAAACTAAAATCCTAAACTTAAAAAGATAAACACACACACAACTAAATTTTTAGTTCAAATAACACAAATTATAAAATCACACACTATAAATCAACTTCTATTTCTAAAATCATAAAATTCAAATTCGCATCAATAACCAATGTTATCGTGCTAAGTGATGTCTACTATTAGTGGGTCATGCATGTAAATCAGGTGCATTGTAGAACTAAACATTTTCTCACTCTTGTTGAGAAATTTATCTTCATGGGCTTAATAATAATACTAGGTACTTAGGAATGAAACTAGATCAGTACCTAATTTCTTGTATCTTGGTATTTGATGTCTCCATAGAGATTTCAATATCATTTCTATCTATCTATATATTACACTAACGTTAGGTTTTAACTTAACATACTTCATTATTAACTATTATTTATCTAAGTTTATAAGTAACAAACAGAATTGGTAATACTAAACATTTCTAAATAATCAAACAATTCCATACATTTTGTTTTTATGAAATTTTCTCGTGCTTCAGAAGACACTTTTGAATTTCTTGCCTTGGAAATATATCTTTTGTGTCTAAAATTTCAAACTCAATACATTTAATATATTAGGCAAGTATATTGTCAGTAGCTATAATAATAACTTATCTATTTGATGTTAAACTGCAACGCAATTACAGGGTTTATGAGAATATAGAAATATTGTACAGAAACACACCTAAATCAATAAATAATTGAATCATCGTCGTCTGAATACATTATTGTCCCATTGCTAGGCACGGCATTTTTTAAGAAAGAGGAATTTGTATGCGGAAATCTATGGGATGTTACAGCAAAAGACATTTATGCTAGAAACGCACATAATTTTGACTGAACGCTAAGGAAATTAAGGATCGTGGACATATTTTTGACCATGAACACATTTTAACCATGAATATATTTTGACCATTAACGTATATTTCACCATAAATATTTTTTGACCATTTACATATTTTTACCATGAACATAGGCGTGTTCGTGTTCGTTAGTTTTATAAAAATATTTCTTTTATCGGAATTATCTTGTACAGCTAAATAACTATTATTTCTTGGCTAACAACACACGTAACAGGAAACAATTTCAGTACGATTCCGGTTCAATAATTTCGCTATCAACTTTTATTAGAGCCGCCGGTTGGTATAACTTTTAATCGTTCTTTGGTTCGACCTAGGCTTTTCTGTTACGCAACTATTTTTTATAAACAAAACGAGAAATATATTGTTATACATAAAAGTGATGATGGGAATAAAAATTTTCATTAAAAGTTCATCTATTAAAAACCTCTTGATTAGTAGTTAGTAGGAACATAATTAAAACAAACGAGTTAAAAGTTGGAATTGCAGTGATTCTAATTAATTCTAATATTGATTATAATTAAAATTTAAAAATTTGGTTCAAAGTTTGAATGATACCAGGTTTTTTCGGTATCACGGAATTGATTCATGGAGCATAAGACTACATCAAACGACTGACTTTATAATAAACGTGGACTAAAACTAGTCATAGTTTAAAAATAATGCTGTTTCTTTTAGTAACATAATAAAAGACAGAATATGCATCACAATCAAACCAGAAGTAAATTTAGTTAACGTTTTTTAATAATACCGCAAAAATCTAATTGACGGATATTTAGTATCGAACTAGCAAATAGTACGGAGCTGATATTGCATCTAAAAACGTTTGATACATGAAATTCAAATGATAAATTATTTCTCCTTTGACATAAACGATTCAAATTAAAAGTGATAAGTGCCACATACATGAGAGAGTATAAATAAAGAAAAACTAAACGCAAACCCGAATCGAATCTTCACAATAGACGCCACCTCACAATAAAACGTATAAAATTTATATCTGCCCCTCAATACAGTAGAGAGAATACGTAATGAACATTAGGAACAAAGGCGCGCCAAAAGAACCGATAGCGAATTGTATAGGTGAGAATTGGCTAGCGAAAAAAACATACAAAATTTAGCTTTATCACTAACAAAACAAAGTCATCAATGGATTGCTACTAACGCGCGTCGAACGAAACAATAGGCTTATGAATCGAATTCCAGCTCTATAGTACGAGAGTTAAGGTTGAGTTTTAAATGATTTCCTGACTAAATCCAGCATTGAAGATAAGTGAGGTAGGATTGGACTTGCAGTGAAATATTAGTGTTCTGATGGTTTTCTTTAACTCGTCGTAGCGGTGTTGTCCGCGTTACCGTCTACGCTGCTACGGCGTAGCATGCTATCTCGTAGCCGTGGCGTAGCATATTACGTCATAGTTGCTGAAATATTATTTTGGTGCGACAGGTAATGTTTATAAGTAACTGGCCAACTGGTGTTGAATGACCTATGCAACCAACAGATAATTACACTTAAACTTATATTGAACGTTTATTGAGTAGCTGAATGTGCTTACTACTTAACATGGATCATTATTTTTCAACGTCTTTTAAAAGCTAAAATACTAGGAAGTATGTCCTATGTATAGTAAGGCATATAAAGGCAGATAAAATAAATGTTTTCCCAGAAACTCACAGTTCGGTTTTAATTTCACGTGAAAAAGACTTAAAACTATAGATACTTCCTCATAGGAAGGTAGCTTGTAAACGCTTATAAGTTACGTAAACGAAGATAGGAAGATTTTTTTTCTCATCCTCACATAAGAAAAAAGCGCTTTGAACTCGTCTCGTTTGATGTTTCAGTGTTCGGATGCGAATAAAATTCCTCCTCTCGCTACCTTCGACTGAAGAACCGAATTTACATAAGCATTCGATTCAAAAACGTTATAAATTAGCGAACGGCGCAAACCGGTACACGAGCCGCGCATAACTCAACCTAACAGCGTCATTAGACTACCGCAATGGCGTTAACTAATAACAGGGACTTAAGACTTAAGGGGTGATCATTGAAGCTCAGTGACAAGAAAATGTTTCTTTCTGATGTAATTTTTTTGGTACCGAATTGCAATAGGGGGTGCGCGGCGAGGGGTGGGGCCGGCCGGGTCCAGGCGTGCGCACCCGGCAGTGGCTGGCCGACCGCCGCGCGATACGGACGCCTTGCACCGCTCCCGCATCCCCACGTTGGGCGCCATTCGAGTCGACACTCAAAACGTAAACAGAATGTGATATAAGTGATTGTGAATGGATCGCTGCTGTGCTTTGTGATTGTTTAGACGCAAAAGTTAAGTCAAGTTTACCAAAGATTGACAAAAACACTGCGCTATAAAACAAACCATTTAATAACTTAGTGATTGATAATCGGTGTAGTTATATTTATGTTAACTGTCAGTGAAGTGTCACGCGAGGTTGCTCGAGCGAAAGTACTTCTCTTTGTTCGAAACTTGTTGTCCTTCGGAAGATAAAACTGTAAGTATACTTCAGCTTCCGAAGTGTCATTGAAGGAGGACATCGCCAAAACTTTGTATTAGAATTCTGTCCTTTACTTTATACCTAAACATCCTTACGTATATCTATGTTAAGAAATAGTACGAAAGACAACACGAATCAAAGGAATTACAATAAAAACAACCGGATAAGGTAAGTATGAACCACGTTTTTAAACTGACTCTTATTGCTAATGGAATAAAAACAAAATTTCCTTTAAATTTTCATCCGTATAATTAATTACCGATTTACAGAGATATGTAAGCAGAAGGTAAGGAAATAGATGTAAACGAGAAGCTTTTTGTAATGTTAAAAGTTTTAGTTTTCTTTGATTGAAAGAATATCAAAAATTTATTTTTAGGAATAGGAAGAGCGGCGTGATACTTTATATTTATTTATTACCGCTGACTTATTATTTATACACGTAAATATTATATTAATAGCTAATAATACGGTTTTAAATTATTCTATATTAAATATATTTTTTTAAATGTGTACAGGTCATTATATCTCATTAAAAAAATGTTAGCATAAAGTACCTGGCACATTGGCGAAACTTTACCTTGATGTTCCAATAGAGATTGGACCTGAATTTGCATAATTTGCCCCTCTTTACGAAGCTTCAACCATTTCTTAAATTTAAGCGTCAAAATTTCGGAGTTTTACGACCTATTCGCTTTTCTATTTGGCCTTCTTTTTTGGCGGCCAAATTTACTCGTGTTTACGTTGAAATTACCCGCCTTTATGGAAAGGATCCCGGATCTCGGCTTTATTTGAAAATTTTGTATGGTCTACAATTCATTTTTGTGTTAATTTAGAGTGTTATTTCGAATATACAATGTTTTGATGTTTTTCATTTTGTTCTGATTTGTAACTTAGTCCGTAAGAAACCTGTCAGTGGTCGCAAAAGTAATGTGGCGTGGTTAAAAGTTATATATGTATGATGCCAATAGAGCGGCTTGCCGCGCATCATCATGATTCTAAGGCTCGTATTAATAGATGGAATTTAATATTAAGAACGATCTTAAGTGCGCGATTTTCATAGTTATTTTCGCAGATAATTTCAATTTATGTTGTTTTTATTAACACAGGCCTAAGAGTATGTAGTAGTAAAGTGTAATATAATTGTGTTTCGAGTTCCGTAGGTATTTAATAATAATTCCTTACTATTTGAATTCCATTACACACCCTTCGGATCCCTTGTGTCGGTGTTCTCATAGAAATTACAACGCACTATTTAAATTAAAGAGAACCTAGGAGTCTTTGAATGGCCAACTGGCATTATAGCCACTAAGTACACCACTTATGATTTAAAGCATTCATTTAAATAAAATTCATTAAAATAGAACAGCAAGAAAGTCTTACTATTTTATATTAGTTTTAAACTGAACGACAAAGCACGACAAAAAAAAATTGATAGCCAGTTTTGACGTCACAATTTCCATTGTTCGCAAAATAAAGTTAAGTACGTGAATTGCTATTTGACAACGCATTAAGGCCTGAATCAATTAATTCAAAGATTTATAGATTCAAAGATAGCACTGGATACGTTTTACGTTGAGTGTCCTCTTAAAGTTTCAAGTAAGCCTGACGCGGCGCATTCCGTTGAAAATATCCGACGGGAAAGTCGACGAAGGCTTAGGAAATTAGACACACGATAATATGTAAATTTGCGCATGGCGGGCGCTGGAGAAATTCCTGATTAGAGGCGTGAGTTGGCTTAATGGTGAAATAATTGGGCTTTGATGTGACGACAAGATTGGTTGGCTGCGAATGCCGCGATTGCGTTGTAGGTGCTTAGGCCCCTATAATGAATGGAACTTGAGACTTAAAACCAGCTTGAGACCAGCTTGAGTACGCGTTTTTTATAGTTATTTTCACGCTTAAATAATAATAATATCTCCGGACGTCTCAGACACGGTCATCTGATCCCAAAGTAAGCTGATAAAGCTTGTGTTATGGTAATCAGATAACTGATAAACATAATTCAATTATA
>DWBH01000426.1:0-12516 GCA_018230765.1 Ernsta delagoae
CCCGACACCTCGCTCTTCCGCCCTCAGCACCGAGTGACCAGCTTGTGGTAGGGAGTCTCCACACAGCCCAGCCTGATAGTTTTGGCCAAAGTGCAGTCTAAATGGTCCTGCGACTCGTTGGTGCTGAGATAGCCGGGGGCCTGGTAGTCCAGGGGAGCGTCTGGATATTGATGAAGAGTATAATGGACACAAATACTTATTAAGTATAAATAATCTAAATACAGTAAAAAGGAAAGACGATGACATTGAAACGCTTAGCTAGCCGGGAGCAAGTGGCAATCTTGCTCGCACGCTGCATAAATTTGATATGGTTATGCAGTAAAGGATGTTTCAGTTCGGAGACATAAACTCACAGGTAGGAACCTACACCGCGATACTTACTTTCATTATAATAAAGTCTCAAACTGACGTCAAACGTGGAAGCCATCTCGCCTTGGCACGACTCCATAATGACCACACAAGCCCTGATCATGTGGATAGTGCGTTCCTTTACATTTTCGAAGCTATATTTCGTTGTTTGTTTCTCATTATTTCGATTTTTTGAGTGGACATTCATGGTCACCCCATCGTCTTGGTAGCAATACTCAAAGATGTGGTACTCGATTAGATTTTCGATTTTGCACTCATCTTCGTAGAAGCACAAGGCTAGCTGGTGCAGCTTCGTGATTACATGAAATTTAATTTCAAATTTTGTTTTTAACTACTTACTAGATATAATTATTGAGATAGTTACATAATAACCAAAATTTAAATTATTAAAGAACCTCAACATAAAACTATCTGTAGTACCTACTAGTAGTATCGCTTAGTAAGTAGATTTTACTGAACTGAGATAGGTAGGGGTAGGTATTAAAAAAATGTATTGTGTACGAGTAAGTCGTTACAGTAAATGATGTATCTAAAACAAAAGTAGATTAACAGAAGTATTTACATATTTTTTATCAAATGCCTCAAATGCTTGCCACAAGGCCGTGCTTAGGAATTGGGCGAGTTCATCCCGACACGTTTTCTTCAATATTCTCAATTTTATCCCTCCAAAACTTTCAACTACATAGCTGTCTTCGGGGAATACATTTTTTAAGTAAGTAATTGTGCTTATTGCTACCACAGTCAGCTGCTTCATGAATGTTACAGAACTCGTATAATTTTCAGTTACTTGTTTCGGAAATATTTTAATCCATTCTGAAATTGCCTGCAATAATAGAAGTTGCGAAGTTGGTACATTACTGTACTTACTGTTAGCGTCTTACATAACAATGGTATTTGAAAAAAATTAGTGCATTATTTTTAATAAAATATAGTTCAAATACTACCCTACTTACCTGCGAATTAGGCGTAACGGTTGCAGTCATTATGATCTTGTTCTATATTTTTCAGTAATTCTCAAGCGAACAAGAACTTATTCCAGTATTTCCACTATATTATCAAGTTAGTTTTCCCGCCTTTAAAACTTCAAGTTAAGCCAAATTGCAACTCGCAAGTCTCGCAACCGCAAACCATAGATGAAGATGATGATTTGAGATTTTAGAACTTAGCGCCATTTTAAAAAAGTGGATTTATTAAATTTATGCCATGCAAAGGCCAATGGAGTTTTGTTTTCAACAAATTTTGCAAACAAAAAAATATTTAACTTTTTCTTTCATATCGTGACTAACTAATAACTATGTAAGTATATCTATCGTAACTAAAAAAACAATAATAATACACGTACACTATATATATGTATTATATGTAGGTATGTATTATTATTTTTTCCTTATTATAAATATTAAATACCTTGGAGATTACTAAGATGCTGGCTTGCCAGAATTCAATAATTCCTAAAAACAATAAAATTCCTTTTTTGAAAGACAGGATTCTAGTTAACTGACGTCTGACATGAAGTTGAAAATTTTCTAATTGAAACATTTTTGTTGAAAGTTCTGAGGAGTTTTATATTAAAATGCTATGTCCAGAAAGCCCGCAATTTCAAAAAGAAAGTATACTCAAAGAAGATGAAACCAATCAGACAAAAAATAAGTTTAATATGTCTGCTGAAGGATCTAGTAATGGCTTAGAACTAAATTCATTTAAAAGTCATAAGAATTGGAAAAAGACCTTTAGCAATTTCTTTCGAAATCAACTTCGTTCCACAAAATCTAACGATGTGAGTAAAAAATCTAATATGACTTCAGTCGTTCTCAATCATGAACATTGAATTAACATCCTTACCATTTTATATTTCTAGGGAGATAGACCATTTGAAGATAAAGAGAAATTTGAAGGCAATGCAGTAACTCCAGAACAAAAATGGCAATCCCTAGGTAAGGTATTTAGGCGTCAAAGTTTTGCAGAATCATGGCGCAAATCTAGCCAAGAAGAGTCTTCACAGTGTAAACGCTTTGCTGTTAGAAAAGTGCTCTCAAGCTACTTTGGAAAATCGCAAAAAACAATTTCGGTGGTAAATGAAAACTAAAATTAAAAATTTATTCATTTGGATAGGACGTTTTATTTCCTCCATTTCCTTCGTTTTATTCATAAATAATATAGTTTTAGTAGCAGCACACTTCTCTATCTCGCTGCAGTGTAGGTGCATGCAGTGCAGGTGGATACCGGTCTCTGCGGTTACAGCAAAGCTGGTTATTCTATCTACTAAGCTATAAAAAAATACATTTATGTCGTTTTACTGTGATGTATGATTTGATGTAATATACCTAAAACACTTGGTAGGTATATAGGTACCTACTTGGTGCTTAGGTACTTATAAGCTATCTTTTTTTTCTTTTTTTCTATTTATTAAACTTTTTCGGCTATGGACTACTCTGTCCGGCCTTTCATATTTATAAGCTGTCTGTGTTAATGTTCAAAGTCGATGATATTCACTAATCAATTCACTACTCCAAAAAAAAATCACTACCACAGACTAACAGACTATAGAGACATTTGTCATTTGTGACATTAATTCCTTTTTATTGTGTCACGAGTCTGTCAAAATTATTATTTCGGTCTCAGTGACGTGACTGACACTGACAGAATATACTGACTGACAGTGACAAATAGTGTAATTTTTTTTGTAATACAATTTTATCTTGTCTGTGGGAGTGCAGTGCAGGCGACTATAAAATGAAATTAATTTTAAGTCTTTTGTGTGACATTTTTTTGATTTTTACATTATAATTTTAATATTTGCATATTCTACTTAAGTCCTTAACGATATATTTATACACATACATTCATATGCACTACTGTGTGATCGAATACGCCCTTGAAAATCGTGATACGAAAAGTCTAAAGTCAGCATAGCAACAAAACTTTAGTTCGTTTTATTCCAGTTTAAAAGTATATTCAGTGATGTTTGTTGGTCGTGTGCCTTTAAGATGTAAGTATAAATACATAATGCATAAGAAACTAACATTATGGTAGCGAGAATACGTAACAAACACCCTATAAATTGTACCTTTGTGTACGTTTCACACAAGTATGGGTGATGTGTATATATATGTAGGTAGCTATATGTCTTAGCTGAGTGAGTGGTAAAACTATTAGAATAGTCCCCTGGCATTGTTATTTTTTCTTCTTAATTATCCAAAACATGTTACCTGTTGATGGTTTAGTCAGATATTTATGAAGATAAATAGTAGTAACTAGCATTAGTACCTAACTATTTCTAAGAATAAATATGTTTTTATGTGCCTACTTAAGGTAATTTTTTATTATATTTAACTAATATAAAATTCTATGAGTAACTTCTTACCTACAGTATTCTTCCCTTTTCAATAAACCATTTCTATTCCTTTGTGTAAAAAAATATACTTACAACATGGTCGATGTATTAAACTATTCATGTATTACAGACCTATTTAATTTAACTTTTTAAGAATGACTGTCCTTCAACTAAACTAAATGTGGCAAACAGTTGTCCTTGCCTCCCTGGAAGTCCCTCCCTCTATGTAGTTTAGTTTGATTTTAAACTTAATTTTAAAATTAAACTACATGACCCTCACAACTTCATCTGTATCACATATTGCACATTGTTGTTTTCAGAAAAGCTCATTAAATTTTAAAGTTAATTTGATCTTTTTAGATTAAGATATTAATTTATTGTATTTTGGTTCAATGGTAATTGAGATCTATAATGAATTAAAATTTGTTTCAGTTGAGGAATTAGAGTAATATTGAAAAAAGACTTCACTGACACTTATAAGAAGCGAAAACTAAATCATCTTGATTTCCTCTTCTTTTTCAGATGAATGCTGAGAATGTATGGAAGTCCAAGAATAAAGCAAGTCTGTTTTGATAATTAGATATTGTAAGTATTTGAGTGGTGCTTTTCATAGAGTAAGATGATCACTCGGAGATGGTTCCATCCATCGCTGAGTGGAGTGGATGCGGAAAAGTTATTGTTTGAAAAGGGTCGGGATGGGTATTTTCTTGCAAGACCAAGTATGAGTAACAAGGGAGACTTTACCCTGTCAGTGAGGCGAGGAAATGAAGTTACCCATATAAAAATTCAGAACAATGGAGAATTTCTAGATTTATATGGAGGAGAAAAGTTTGCTACCCTTTCTGAACTAGTCCAGTACTATATGGATAATCAAGGGCAACTTCGAGAGAAAAACGGAAACATCATTAGGCTAAAAACCCCTCTCAATAGTGAGGATCCAACCACTGAAAGGTGGTATCATGGCCAACTTACTGCTAAGGAAGCAGAGAGGCTGATGCTTGAAAATGGAAAGAATGGATCATTTCTTGTAAGAGAGTCACAAAGACAGCCTGGCGACTTTGTTTTATCAGTTCGCACGCGAGACAGAGTCACTCATGTGATCATTCGCCGCCAGGATAAAAAGTATGACGTCGGCGGTGGACAACAATTCGATGACCTCGTCAGCTTAATAGAGCATTATCGTAACTACCCTATGGTTGAAACAACGGGCGAAGTGCTAAGGCTTATCCAACCTTTTAATGCGACTCGAATTCAAGTACAACACTTCCATACTCGGGTGAAACAGCTGCAAAAAGAAAACGAGGGTCCAATTGAAAGCATGGCTTACAAACAAGGCTTTTGGGAAGAGTTTGAAACACTACAAATGATGGAGAACTTGCAATTGTTTGACAGAATGGAAGGGTCTAAACCAGAAAATACTAGAAAAAATCGCTATAAGAACATCATACCATTCGATCATACAAGGGTCATATTAAAGGACATCCCTCCAGATGCTCCACCTGGTTCAGATTATATCAACGCTAATTATATTCGTTGTGACAGCTTCGATTCTATGTCCGATTCGATAGATACCAACGGTAGCAACGAAAACGGATCGCCCACTTCCCGGGAAGGATCTGCATCGTGGAGTAAATCCTCGCAAAATCACTCTAGTGTAGTTGTAACGGAGGAAAAGCCGAAAGAACAGTCAAAAGCATATGGGAACGGTACGAACAAACACCCAGCCTTTGAGCCGAGCGTTCTGCGATCAAATCCAAACTACGTCAACACCACAATCTCTAAATCCAATGAGTTTAAGGAAAATGGAGAGATTGACAACGTATACAATAAAATCTACATCGCGACCCAAGGGTGTCTCTCCACAACAATTTATCAGTTTTGGTCAATGATATGGCAGGAAGACGTGCGCATTATTATTATGACAACTAAGGAGATCGAGCGCGGAAAGGTGAAATGCGAGCGCTACTGGCCGGATTTAAATAAGACGGAGGTGATTAAGAAGTACACTATTTTTAATGAGTCCGAGTCTTCCACACAGGACTACACGTTGCGTCGATTCGTGGTCACGAAGAAGGACGAACCCAATGTGAAGCGTACAATCTATCATTTTCACTTCACGGCGTGGCCGGACCACGGTGTCCCCTCAGAGCCCGGTCGAGTGCTAAACATCCTGCTCGACGTGAACTACAGACTGCAGCAGATCATGACGGGACCCGACCCTCCGTCGCAAGCGGTCGTATGTGTCCATTGTTCTGCCGGAATTGGACGCACGGGCACATTCATTGTTATAGACATGATTTTGGATCATATAAGGAAGGAAGGATTCGACTGCGAAATAGATATTCACCGAACAGTTCAAATGGTCAGAGACCAACGATCCGGTATGGTTCAAAACGAAGCACAATATAAGTTTATATACATGGCCTTGCTAGAGTTTATCGAGACAGCAAAGCAGCGAGGTTTGAATCCAGAGGCGGCGCAGGACCGAATCCTAGCCCACAATTAATTTTCTTAAAATCCTTATTCATAAATATATTTTTCGTACAACTACAAATTTATTACCATTTGCTATCAATATAGAATTGACTTGTGATCCCATTATTGATTAAGTAACTATATATTTAATGGATAGTAATTTCATGTTTTATCAATATAAAAAAGAATAATATTATGAAACCATATTTAAAATGTACTTTTTAGGACATGATTATTACATTTTAACTAAGTGAAATATAATGTCCTCTGTAATTTTAACATAGACTTCATATAAGTATGAGTAGGAGAAACAAATGTGTAGTTGTTACATTTAAAAAAAATGTAAACGAAAATTTACAATTTTACCGTAAAATTTTTAACAAGATGACATTATTTAGTAACTGTTACTGTTTAAAGCTTGCATTATCCGTTCGATTTAATTAGCCAGACATTTCGATAATACTTATAAAATTATACCTAATCGATAGACAAAAGTATCTAATTAAACATTTTTAAATAATAATAAATGTAATGAAGCACGGTTATAAGAATGTGCATCCAATTTTGTTAATAAAAACACTGCATGTTCGGAAAGATAAAAGCAGACGACTTCAAAACGAAAAGTACGATCTCCCACATTATGTAATTTAAATATATTTTGGTGTTAATGATACTTTGCATAGACTACTAGCTACGAGCTATCCGGTTGACAAATCAAAATTATCTGGATTTAACTTTACGGATATTTGCACATTATTTTATTATACCTATGAAGATATTATTATCTGGATTGCAAGCTTTAGCAGTGTTGAGGCAAGTGGTAGTGCTTTTGTCTATTTTTAGTGTGTAATGTTAAGCAATGTATTGGTATCGTTAGTCGCACTAAAGGGGGCAAAACACTAATCGTTATTGCCATATTTAACATAGACACATCAGTCATCTCATCAGTATCGATCAGTACCTACTATCCTAGATTTAGCAGAGTTGAAAAAACTATAAATGTTGTAAAGATTGGTAAAAGTTTACAATTAACTATGTCATATGATATGTAAATGCAGAGAAATTTATTATTTCAAATAATTGCTTTAAATATGTACTATATGAAGTTAGGAGATTGACTTCAATGTGATCTCGAATCGGAGTTTAATAAGGCAGAATATAATATTTTATTTTGCAAACTATAAGAAAAGTATTGAAGAGTATGTATGTACATGACGTGTTCCGAGCCGCCGAGATGTTGCTTTACTTTGCAGAGTAGAGAGTAGAGACCACAGCGTTCGATATTTCATGTAGAGAAAGTGGCTTTCATTTCACCACAGAAAACAATAGGCCAAGACAAAAATATTTAGTTGATATTCCGCATCTTCTTTGTAGGCCCTTAATAAATTCTTGGTATAAATAATATTTTCTTTTGAGATAAGAATTGGGTGGGGATGTAAACATTAGCCGTAGTTTAGAGACGTATTACGTATCCGAATTAAAAATCTAATTAGTTGCCGACCGACAAAGAAATATTAGAAAACTGTAGGTATGCCTACTATACCTAAATGATGCAAGGCGAGCAGGCGATGAAAAGTTCCAATTATTGTACTTTTATCTCTAATAATAATTTTTATCTCCTCTTTTTAATATTTGATGTTTGAAAGTTTTTGATTTTTTTACTGTTGTCAAATGGAAAATTAGGTGCTTTTATGTGAGAACAGGCCATGGACGGGTAAGTACCTTGCCGAGGGCCATATGTAGGTGCGATATTTTTTAAGAAATTTATTTTCTACTTCCACGCATAGTGATATAACTTAATGACGATGTAATGTGATTGAACATGTATAAGCAGTGATTATAACACTTTTTACTGTTGGTAATGAATTAATTTATAAATTGAGTACCTTACTTTGAATATAAAATAAAGATTGTGTCATCATTAGCAGGAATTGAGACGTATTATTATTCTTTAGGTATTCATTTTTTGTTTTAACGACAAGTGTCCACCGCTGTTAAAAAGTAATCTCTGCTTAGACAACTCAGTTACTAACATTGTTTGCTTTTTATTTATACCGTATTCCAATGATAAGCTGAGCTTACGTATTGCATGGAGGAAAATAGAGAGAATAAATTGTTATGTGCTAAAGATATATGTTGTGTTATATAATGTAATAAATAAAATGTGATATTATATTTTCTTCTTTTATTCAAAATTTGTTTTATGACCTTTTCTCCTAACTTTTCAAGCGAGCCATGACCTGATCATAGGTACCTTACCTACCTATCTACATTAATTTGCACCTTTTTCCATACTTATGTTTATTTAATGTTTCGTAAATAGGGCATTTTTTGTTTAGATATACAAGTAGATAAGATCTTATGGATAACATAAAATGCGGAGGGCGGAGGACCGTGTGTGGTGGCGTGCTTTGGGGGAGGCCTATCTCCAACAGTGGAGGGATATGGGCTGAAGTAGAAGAACATAAAATAAAACGCACATTTTAGGTAGCTAAATGAAGGTTTTTCAGAAAATAAATAGGTACATATGTTTTTAAAATCGTAAATAGGTAAATAAACTTAAATTTCAGATTATGAAATAAAATTTAAAAACAAAATAACATGTATCTGAAATGGGTAACTAAAATATTTATAGCAATATGGCGAGATATGGCCACCTGCATGCAAAAATGGGGGATGTTCTTGAGGTAAGTACATTAATTACATAATACAACCTTAGGATTTTTGTACTGAGGAAGTTTAAAAGCTCTGCACTTCAATTTCTAGATATTATTTTTATGTTCAGAGTAGGTAACTGAGCAAATAACAAAAATAAAAATCAGTGAACAATCAGACTTCACAAACTCAACTAGCATTTTTAACCTGTCCCCATAAACAAGTGACACATCTTCTATTTAAAGTCTTGATTGCTTATTCTATAATGCATTTCAATTTCAATTGGGATGCTAATGCAGCAAACCCAATGTAAGACCGCATGTAAATTATTCAAGTTTTACCATAGAATACATAATACTTAGTACATAACATGCATACATACATAGAGTCACACCCTATTCCCAGGGACGGGGAAGGCAGAGATGAGACTTCCACCTGCTACAACAAAGATATCTCTTTCACTTCTTCAACAGTCAATAATACTACACTTATAACTAGTCTTCTTTAATGGAATAGTGGTCTTTTTTCTTTTACTGATGAGTTGGTAGGATGGTCTTTTTCTTTAATTATTTAACCAGTATATATTACTTTTATTTTTAGGACACAAATATTGACAGTGAACATACAAATACGGGAGAGATGGTAATAAGAACTTTACTGACTATTGACTACAAGGAAGGGGTGGGGAAGTATATACATAATACATAAACATACATTTAAAGCCCAGAATGATCAATTTAAATTTTTAGAATGATGAACATATTATAGTGAATTTGTTTTGTAAACCTAATCATCATTGTTCACAGGAATCTCTTCAATTCCATCAGTCTCAGTAACCAGTGCTCTCTCAAGGATTACTCGACCCTCCTTGTACCTGCAACATGACATATACCCAGTTATCCAATTTTTTACACATTTTTTGTCATGTGATAGGAACTAATATGCAGCTTCAAATAAGGACCAGATTCTATGAAAGTGCCAATCTTATATTGGTCTTCAAAATTTCACACTAAACAAGTATTAATAAAATCTTATAATAATTTCAAGACATTAAACTTAGTTATAACATTTGTATGGGTTTCTTGTTAAAAGTATCCCTTGGATTTAGGTTTTGGATGGATGCAAGAGTTTGAAGTCACACCTTTGATTCTCCTCAGTAGCAAATTCATACACCCAGCCAAGCTTAGTGGCACAGTTCTTGCAGGAGACATCCCGCACCATGTGGCGCCCCGTCAGCATCACCCGGTCCTGCACCTCAGAGTACACAAGGTTCACAACCTTGTGAAACAAGAATGCTCTACCTGCAATATTGTTCAATTACACATATTAAAAGATTGATCCACAAACATTTTAGACTTCTTTAAAAAGCATAGATTGTGTAGTACAGTAAGCATAATCATCCATTTGATGTTTCTCAAAAGGCAATCATTATGCATTCAAGTCAGAAAGACCAAACACATATTTTAGTTTTCTATTAGACGTAGTCATGCAAAACAGATAAGATAAAAATTGCTTATTTTACTATTACTTTTAAAACCTTAGTGCATTTAAAAAAAGAAATGATTGATTACAAAACGCACCAACCTGTCGCTCCTGTAAATCTAGTGGAAATCAGCTCTGAACGATTAGTTAGGTTTACGTCGCACGCAGCACAAGAAAATAAGCGGGTTCCACCAATATGATCCAGGAATATCTTCCCCATTTAGCTGGTTTCTTTGTTCCAAGACAATAGGGACGATACGTACGATGAAGTCAATGAATTCAGATTTCACATTCACAAACAAACCGAAGTGTAACGCAACGCAACACAATACGTAAAACACTGTGATGTGGATGTATGTGACACTGTGATACAACCACTAGAACAACACAACAAAGATCCAAAAAACACAGAAATTCAGAAATAAATAAGACAGTTGATCACTGTTGGACTTGGAATTTTTGATTGATGTATGTCAATGTCAATGTATGTGGATGCTGGATGATACTTGATTCATGTGGATGATGGATCCTGAGCTGACTTTGACATTGCCATTTGCCAAGTGGACTGTTGACAGCTTGCTGACATTTGCATACAATGACACTCGCAATGACATGACATGGTTTTTTATTTTCACACTTTGACGACGAAAACAGCAGCCTTTAATCCATTTAACGATGTTCCGATACAAAGTGTTCCGAGAAGCCAAAAATTTTTTGTCGAATTATGTACCTATACAAATTTTTAATTAAAAATGACTATGCCTTCCTTTAAACCTGTCTACACCTTCCTGAAAAATATGTAGCTATAGCCACATTACTACATGCTTGATGAAAAATCACCACAGCAACAGTTTCCTGTCACAAAAGTAACACGTTTTTACACTTATTATTTTACAAGAAGTAAACAATTACCATACTATAAAATTTTAGCATTAATATGTACATTACTTCACTCACAGCTTGTTAAAATAATAGGTACCTAGTTATAGACTATCTATAATCCGGTTTGGATGAATATGGAAGATTTAAAAGAAGATGCAATACATCACACAGCATTGAAATTAGCAGAAGAAATTAAAAATCTTTCAATTTATAAATCCTTTTACAGTGATATACAGGTAAAACAGGAATAGAAAATGAGTTTTTTATCTGGTGGTTAAATAGCTGTGTATTGCTTAATTATTAAATAGTTGTACTTAGGTACCCACTATTTTAAAATTTTTAACTGAGCACATTTACTATTACTTATCTAACTACCGACAGAAACTGGTTTCATCTCCAAATGTGAGAAAGGAAGATTTCAAGCAGACCTTACAACAGGCAATGAAAGAAAAAGGTTTAGACACAAAACTTAGAAACACAGTGTTTCATTGGGTTAGAACACAGAGCAAACAAAACGTAAGTTTTACTTCGTTAAAATTGTAGCTAACTATCTACTCTTACTTTATTTCATTCAAGCTGTTTTTAAAGAAGTTGAAGCACATAATGCGCTTGTTTTCAGAGATTAGATCCGTTAACATCCCTATCGAAAGCTAGCGCGCAATGGGAAAAGAGAATTCACAAATCGCTAAATTCAATGTGCTCCGATCTTGAGACTTCGTTAGCCAAATTACGGTCTCAAAGCGAACAGGAGGAATTAGCTGAGAAATGGAATGAGCTTAGTACTTACAATTTAGGTATCTCACTCAAACCAAATAATTTAAGGGATATAATAGATCGCTAGTTAATAAACAAAATAAAAATGGCTACTTTTCTTTTTACAGATTTATCTAAATATAGACCCGTTTATGCACCAAAAGATTTCTTGGAAGTTCTGCTGACCTTGTCCGGATACGTACCTTTTACAAGAGAGTATGTATACCTACCTTGTTTTTTCATTATAATGATAAAAGAAACGGCACATAAATATTGTGCACCTTCTCATAGATTCACTTTTTTTTTTAATTTTAGAGACGAGCCAAAATGGGAATTTGCACATTTGCCTCTTCAAGTAAAAACATTAGATCAATTGGTAAGTAGTTGCGTATTTGTTGTGTTTATATTTAGGTACATATCACTGAAAAAATCCGGCTTGAGAGACCAAATTTGTTGTTAGAAAGGAAACCTGCAAATTACTATTTTCGTGGGTAGATATTGTCGCGTCGTCAGGATAGGGGTTCGTTTAAAACACCAGTTAGTTCCACAAAGTCCTTTATTATACG
>DWBH01000427.1:0-12513 GCA_018230765.1 Ernsta delagoae
CTTGAAAAATTTAAAATATGTAATTTCTGAAAAAAAATCCTTTACCTATACCTAATTTATATAGGTATTTAGTATTGTAGTCACACTAGAACGCTGACTTCTTTCAGGAGTTTTATTTAAGCAGCTTTTCAATGCTGCTCTATAAATAAATGTAGTATGTAGGTACTAGGTACCTACTAGGTACGTATAAAAGACAGCGTTTGTCTACCTTCAGGTACCTTAGCTTTGGTCAAATGTGTCAAAACTGAAACAAAAACTCTGATTTCGACTTCTAAAATTCTTTTCAGGACAGACACTATAAATAACATAAAAGTAACTGTCGAAGTAACTACGTTTGGTTATATCCAAATTGTTAAGCATTTACCACAAGATCTCGTACCTACCTACTAGGTATCTCAAATTCATATCTTCATTCTATAGACACTTACAAATGGTTATTCTGAAATATTTAATGTAATCTGCATTCCTCCGGTCCGTTCTGGTTCGCTTAATAGATTCCTTAAGGCTCTATTAAGTCCAACAAGAGTTGACCAAAAATAAATCACCGACGACAACTCTATCTTTGAAACAACAAAGCATTCGCATTCGCAACGATTATTATCTCTAAAACAAACTTAATGCATTTACGGGTAGCGACACGGTCTAGAGACATTTGCTAGCTTATGCACTTGAATGTGCGTCCGACTTAACCTTTATTACTATCGTGTGAAAGTTGAGTTTAGATCACTAGAGCTGCCTAATAAAAATATAGAGTCAGCAGCATTTGCGTTGCAGTTGCGTTGAACCTTAAGAACTGGAGTTAGAAGATATTTTCGAATGGATTAACAGCAAAATAGAAGTGTATATAAATAGTAGAGGACTAGTCGTGATCGCGGATCGTGATTGCAACACCACTGCGTGCCCTTTGTACACGGGTTCCGGAGCCGTGAAAAATCACCTGAACATATGCAAGGCTGCCTTCCGCGACGTTCTAATCTATAGCGATTTGGATTCAACATTATTTATACGTAGTGTTATGCGGTAGGCCCCAGTAGTTTAAAAAAACATCGTAACTTTTTCCTGGGTTTAATTTTAAATAATTGATAAAAATTCACTTGGCACACTCGCATTTCTTTTTTTGGTTTTACGCGGACCGCGGATTTACTGCTACTGAAACCACTACGACAGTCGCTTATACTTATATCTATGAAAATATAGTGCTTAGTTTGCACTTCTGCACTAATTAATTTAAGGTAGCTATAACAGTTTACACGTAGGTAGGTACCAACTTATAATTAAGATTTCAAATTTACCTATCTCGACGATGTCATAATGCATTAAACAGTAACTTATTATTATTGCCTAATTATATTATTGTTGAGATCGAAAATGCGTATCTGTAATTCTATAATAGGTATAATAATATGTTACCTATGTGCAATATGTGCATGTCATATGTATGTAGGTAAGTAATCGACACAAAATCTTTCTCATTGTTGTATAGATTTAAACCTTATTTGTAAATATTCCACGGTTCATTTAAAATACACAAATCTATAATAACACAAGTCCACAACCCGAAAAAATCGTGCAATACAGTTCGCATTAACTTCGCATACCCATACCTACCCATACTCTCATGTACCTACCTAACTTTTGTACTACAACTTTTTACGTCGCGTCGCGCATGATCGGTATGACCATGAAAGTAATGGTTTACAGTCTAAAGTGTAGACACATCGCAAATAATTTGGCCACAGATCAACATTCGCTAGACGCGTCGCGCTCTTGCACCAACCAACGCTAGCTCTTCAACTACGCCTTAACCCCCTTCGAAGTCTTCGCATAGGTTCCGTCAACAACACCAAAGGGGTCTCATTTAAAATTCGAACACTGCCACACGGACAAGTAAGGCGCACAAGAGATCGTTAAACATTATGGCTCTATTCTATTCGATACGTGATAACTCCTGGATCAATTGTTCGGTGAATGTTAATGTAGGGCTAGCCCGAAGGTGCCTATATGACACCGATCGGCTTCCGGGAAGTGTTGGAATGGCGATTCCAGTTTTTGTATGGATGCGCAGCTGCCGACACGTGGAAGTAGGTGGACGCTAGGAATTTCTGTCGATATTATTGTTATTTATGGCTCTGCAACTGGAATTACTAGCGTTAATGCCACTATCTGTTATACTAAATAATCTTCGTTGCGATACGAAGGCTAGATGATAAAAAATATACCTACGCATATACCTATGTAGGTTTCAATTGATAAAAAAATAGGTAAAGATATATTTGTAACTCAAATAAATTCGCTTAAATGTTCATGTTTCAATGATAACCTGCTGTTTGTGATGTATCAATGAACATACTAGTAGATAGATAGTAGGGTTGTGAGAACATTTTATTGAAAGGTGTACAATATAGCATTTAGAGTCACATAAAACAACAATAAAACTAAATCCCGTTAATGAGTAATAAATAATGTGAAACATGGTTCCGATAAAATCGTGCCCAAAATCGAAAAAGCGCGGCAGCACGTGTTAGTGCATTTAATTACCAATAATTTTATGCATCAAATTTCTATTCTTATAGAATATTGATTAAATTTTATCCAAAAGAACACCCGTTAAAAATATTAAGACCGTCCTGTCCTGGTTTCTTTTTTTTTTTAAATATAATGTGTGATAGCCATGCAGCGGGCATCATTGTCGTTAAATAGACAGACTTTCAATTGATTTCGTATTAGGCCGATATCAGAAGCTAATATATTACAAGCCAAACTAATAAAGTTAAAAAACATACTGAGACTGATAATAATAATTAAATACCTTGTAGTTCTAAATTATATGCCTATTACAATAGTTCGGTGACTTTACTACAGATAGTATTTTCGTCTTACAAGTAGTTAGCTACATAGCTACTAGCTAACTTCTGTGGTTCACCTTGTTTAGTTGTTAATTGCCCGTGGCCCTATCTATTTAGTCTACTTATAGGCAACAGTTTACCTATCGCCCAAAATACAGATTAGGTAGGTAGGTACTTAGGTACATACCTATAAAGTATTTTTGTTTCAAATCGCACGCTTTTAATCATAGAAATCTAGATACATGCTTACCTAAATACACAATTTTCTTAAATAAGTTACTCTTATATCTTAGCTCGTTTACTTAATGACAGTATTTGATTAAGTTAATTACCAGTATTACACACACGTATGTTATATGTCCATAGATTATTTCAGTCAGACCCTATCAAAGAAAAGGTATGAAACCCTTTTTGCATCCCAAAACAGCCCTTGATGAAGGAGGCGAGACCTAAATGAGGTCCTGCAGCGCATGCATAGTTTATCATTCGTTAGCATAGCAATCTGCATGCGTAACAGCCGCGCCAATGTCCAACTGTAATTAATAATTTCGACACCCGACATACAACATTTAAATCATAGTTGCCTGCGTGTGTGTGCCATTAGATTTACGTAAACGGAAACAAAATTCAGTTCGAAAAAAATTGGTAGGTATATAAAAATAAAATAGGTCCTACTACCTACATAGGTACCTACCTACCTAAGTTTATTTGGTTCTACTTAACGCATGTATGTACTAGGAAGCGTAAACTATTGTAAAAGAAATATTACCAAGTCTATTGGTCAATCTCTGCAGATATAGTTATATAGATTATTGTTTAACTTTCGCAAAAGAATTCCCGATACAAAACTAATAAACACGTTACTTACCTACCGTTAACGAGCTGAAAATTATGACTTAATCTAGGTAATATCTTTTCTTTCCGCAGTCTGATAAGGTGTAGGTATTGATAATGTGTCAGGTTTCCATGCCTATTATAACGATTAATACGTACAACATAATAATACTATCACTTTCTTTGCAAAACGTACTTAAAACTCATCAGTCAACAATTATGTTGTGCGATTTACGATTCAATCAGAATAGGCTGGCATTATTGTCGCAGTTGCATCGTGGGCGAGCGAGCGTGTTCAGATAGCAGTCGCGAAACACGCTGATTGGTTGATTGATCATTGATTGATTTATTGCTGATTGGCATGAAGTGCATGAACGCAAACTGCTGACTTGTACGCATTTCGGATTCACGATGCCACGTTTTCGCTGGCATTGCATGATTTTGATAGTCGCTAATGTCTGAAAAAACCTTAGTTACGCAAAAAATTTAATGGCTATTTTTTTTTACCGAAGTAGGTACTTATCTACTTACTTCTTACAAATTATTATTTAAAACCATAAAATTACATAGGTACCTACCTACGGTACGAAAATAAATATTCTTACCTATAACGTCACAAATGGTCACCTGCTCTGCTTTATATAGGTAGGTAGTTAGGTAGGTGTAGCTAAAAATTACGCTGTAATTATGTAACTTAACTTAATATAACAATTGATCGTAGTTTAGCATAAACGATCCAATCCACACAATTGTCGAAATTGAGGTATAAGTATGCCAAATTAACCTATAGTGCCTATACTTTCAATTAGCAATAAAAACTCACGTGACATTTAACCAAAACCCCATTTTTGACGCGTCCAGAACCATCCCACATGTATTGAACCTATAAAAATTTCGTGTCACGTTTTCTGTCTAGGATTAATTTCTAAACAACTGAACGAATTTTAATTAAATTTAGCACACTGTCTGGAGTTTGACTTGAAAGATACCTTTAATATATTTAAAATCCACCTTTAACAAAACGTTTGGTCGCATTATTCTTTACGAAGACTAAGCTACGAGTGTCTAATAGTAGGTACTAGATATTTTGTGGTCACCTGCTGACCAAAACTATCGATAATAGACATATACCGTGTTTTAAACATCCATAAATGAAGACACCCTGCCGTGTGCTCTGATTCGTAGCTAGGTACATATAGATAGCATATATTAAGCCGAACACCCACGTAGTATTTGAATATTATTTTACATTTTATCGATCAGTTTTTAAGTCCTTTACATTTCGTACAAGGGGCACGTGAACCTAAACACGACAAATCGCTTATGGAATTTTCTAATTATGAAATTAAATTTTTCATAGGGTAACTAGGTTGGTGTAGGGTTGGGCGAAATGTAGGTTCGTGAAGAATACTCCATGTTATGTTCATACTATCCAATTACTAATCTTTCACGTAATTACCTAAATGAAAATTAGCAACATACGAGCGTACCTAATATGAATTGCCGCTATAAATATGCCACGATACATTTGTGTACAAAAATCTCTGAACGTAAACAAACCAACGAGGCTGAGATACATATTGAGCTGTGTCTATATTTTATGTTGCGTGAGGTACGTAAGTACGATGAAGAAATTAATAGAGCACTACATGATGACAGGTTTATCGTCTTTGTACGAGCGATGTAGAGAATATACACTTTTTGGGGTTTCGTTGTAGTCTATAAGTTGGGTCTAATCATTATGGTTATGTACCTACTATAAATAATAAGAACGATTAGCTGAACTTTAAGCGTATTCTTGGAAAAATCCATATTTATTGCCCATGTCAACAACAACAGACACCAAGTAGAGCTTGTTGTAGAGTCTGTGAAGACTTAAGGTAATAATAATATCTCAACCTAAAACTGTAGCCAATAAACGGTAGCCAGTATTAGTAGTAGGTATGTAGGTACCTCATAAAAGACCAATTTAAAAATATAAAATATCGTCTATTTGATTTATATAGGTATGTGAATTTTGTTAAAAAATAAAATTATATTTATAGTATTAAGTTATTTTATTATAGTGGTATATACTAAACATACATAAATATTATTTTAATTTCAAACCGAAAATTGCGTCCTATACCATTAAATTTATTATTTATTCGTATTTGAAATTTAAATAAGATTTCAATGAGTAGGAACGAGTTACAGAATCGTCTATTGTTTTTTCATTGATCCCGCAGGTAAGTAGATCTCATTACGAGTTGATAAAACCAGATTATCACACAATATAATAAAAAGTACCTAATGAAGTGATTGTTGTCGATTTATATCTCATGTTATCTGTTAATAAGATTTAACATTCCTTGATAAAAACTTAATGCACAATGATTCGAGAACACGCTAGTCTTCTAAAAACATTAAAGCTTGGGAACTTCGTTCTGTAAGCTATTCTGCAAAATGTTAACACAACTTGAAATCTCAATAAGCGATAAAACTCATTTCTTTTTTTCCTATTTAATTTCAAAATCTGTTTACGGTGTTTAAATTTTAATGATAGATACGATATCTTAATAATAAATAAAGTAATATTAATTTGTTTATATTATGTAGGTACACTTCTTTCGGTATTTTCAAAAGAAGTCGTATTAGATTTTACTTATAAGTTTTCTTCAATTAAGTTAAGTGTATATCGTAAAGCTAGCCTAACCGATTAGGTAACGGAATACATCACATAACTTTTGGTAACTTCAAAATGTGGGCAGAGTTTCTATTGAATGTAGTTATGTGGGCGTTATAATGAGGATTAGAATAGGAGGTCTGAGTCATAAAGAGTAGCGCCGTTTATTAAACGTCTTGTCGATGATTTTGAAACTCAATAAGTATAAGCTATTCCTCTTTACATAGTTCCTAATAGCTTCAATATATTAGAAATACTATCAGCTAACAAAAATCTCTATGATTAACTAGTCTGATTTTTCGTATAGGTAAGATTATTGGCACTTGCAAAGCCATGTCTGGTACCTACTTAACTAATTAAAAGAATGTGTAGCCAGCCTGTAACTGGACGAAACTCTAGCGCTACCATACATTTTGTATAAAAAATAAACGCAAGAACGCTTTTTGTTTCACTTTGTCCAAACAAGCATAAGTACCTTCCTGCCTATGCATAAAAATGCACAAAAACCGCAAATCGCATACACGACACAATATCACAGACGGCCTCCGTTCCGTCACATAACTCCTCATTGACACGCGCTGTCGTTTTTTTCATCAATTTACCCGACGCATTGATATGCGAAATGTCAACTCGATTCGCACGTTGAATACATACGATTAAAAATCGCCGCGGTAGGTGACCGGTGCGTACTAAGCTTTAATTGAATAGATTTAGCGTGACAGGCCGCCTCTTAATCGTCTAATTTGTAGCGAAAACAAGGTATGGTTTGGCGGACGAATATATAACTATGGTATGCAGAAGGACTTTCTTTTGGAGCGGGAAATAAACAAGAGCTCGTTGAGAATAGTAATTAAGACGCCATTTTGGGGCTTGTTTTGGAGGTGACCCTTATACATGATCGTCCTTGTCTACAACTATATACTACTACAGTGCATTCTGTCTATAAAACTTATCTATACCTTCAAAATGTATTTGCAAAGCTAAGGCAGGTGACGTTAGTCAATAGCCAATACATTATTACTGACTAAAAAGCGAGCACATAGTTGGTATATCAAGTGTGAAGTATTTGGTATCAGACTGAGATTTCTAAATATCATCGTCCAATTAGAAACAAGAGAATGTCTTATGTACGTATGTTATCAACACTCCTAAGTAAATGCATTGCTGTGCTACTCGTAAAGAACTAAATCGTTACCTCAAAAAATAGGTCCATTCTCGTCGAACGAAATACCAGAATTTGCCACATGACATGATCTACCTATATGCGATTGTGTTGGGAGCAGTGATTCGTCATTTGAACTTCGTTATCACATCTGTAATGCAACTGTAAGTTAACTAAGATCATTCACCATCTGCACAATCTCTTCGTGGGCACGCACGCTTTATTTAGTAGCAATAAAATAAAGTGGCAGGAAAGAGCTTAGGTACTATAAAACCTAAGTTACTATTTCAGTGAAAACAAATAAAAGCAATATAATACGAGTGATTGGACGTTGTTTGAAACAACAGAGGACCCGGATGACGTAGTATTTTTATGAGTTCGAGTAGTCACTGTTATAGAATTAAAAGCAATCAAGATAACCTATTGTTATCGAATGAGTCAAAAATTGTTATTCTTAAGGCTCTGCTGGTATGCCGTCATAGGCCACACACATCTGTGGCGGTGTTAATACCTACACAACATCATTGCAATACGGGTATAGAATACGATATATCTGAGTGAATGTTCTAGGTGCAGTACCTAATTGTAATCCTAAGCTACGCTGGCAGGAAATATAGCTAAGCACTAAAATAAACTTCCGTTCCTAAGCCGGTTTTAGTTTGATGTGTCACCTTTAAGGCGCCATGCATTTATTACCTAAGATGCTTTAGAGTCTCGAGGAATAAATATATCTAATTATCTATCACAAAAGTACGCAAATTTCATTTTCTAACGCATATCAGTATCCGTGAAAAGTTATCATAGCGATTTGTTCATCTACTTAATTTTTTTTGCAATAGACAATTAAAAATTTTAGGTGCGTATATGCTAATAAATGTAAGTAGATAAAATCAAGTAGGATGTAAAGGAGGAATTGTTTAAGATGACGCGAATAATATACTACTTACTTGTAACCACCTAATTACATTCGTGACAAGTGTAAATAACATCACGATAATGTGAGCTAACTTCCGCTATCAGATCTCACAGTACGTGCCCGCCATATAATATTCAATTTGATTTACCGCTTTTAAGCACTTTTAAAACCATGTATTTCCACAATTTTAATTTTCAAGTCGTTATCATAAAGTTTTTGACAAACGACACAATATTATCTCGCTCATTCTATTTTTGTGAATACGCAATAAAAATAACAAACTAAAACAAGCATGTTCTCACAGCAAAATAAAGACAAAAGACGACACCCATAAATCGTCGCTGAAAAGTAACCAAAGCATTATACAGTTGCATAACAGTACACTAACAGTAAATAAAAAGAGGCAAAAGGAGCAAAACTGTGCACGAAACTGTGCGCTTTTAAATACGGAGGACGTTGAGCGCGGGTAAGGCAAAGACATTTATGTTCACTAAACAAGTAGTAAAAGTCACTACTTGAGCGTTTTTATGGCACTCATAAATGTCAGATTGTGCGCCGAGGTTTAGCGGGCGGCCCGTACGGTGTTCGGGTACACTTCGAACCGAACGAAGCCAGCCGACACTTGGGGCGCCCCTTAATTGATTCGACACGTTTTTCATATTCAATTTTCGCTTTTTTTTTATTAATGATACCGTTTACGTTTGCTCGACTTTTATGACGTTTGTGCATCGTATAATAAAGCGATTTCCTTCCTTTTCAGGTAATCATTTCGCTGCTTAACAGACTATAAACAACGGGCGTAAATTAAATGGTGAGTTAAGGTAGCAATCGACTTTATCCAGTTGCGCTAGAGTTGTTAGAATGCAAATGAATTGCATTCTTTAGCGCGCTGGACGCTTAAAAAAGAAGGATGGTAGTTTACCCACCGCGATATTTAGCACATGTAGGCAGGCTCGTGTAACAAGAGTCGTTGCTTTAAAAGGAAGGTGTGGATGGGTGCGGAGACAGACGTGAGAATAGCCCAAGTTTTCAGTGCAACGGACCGCTATGCAAATTATTGCATCATTAAACACCTCGTTGCAAGCTTTCGTGTTAGATTGACGTTTGCGGCCACTCGTCTCGCTGTTAGTAAGACACGATTTGTTGGACCGGATGCATTTGATTGGCGTTAGTTTGTTCGATTCGAAATGTGAAGAAAACTTAGCTTGTTTGTGAATGCGGGACCGTGATACGGAACATGTTTCGTATTGTGTGCAAAATAGAAATTTCCAGCCAAATCAAAATTAAATGTCCCTAAGAATTTCAAGAATAGATATTGATGTATATTAGGTACCTTTGTGCAATGCCACATAAAACAAAATGATAGCTTCATGATTCCTAAACGAATAAAGGAATGCTACTGAGTTATTTTTTATTTTATGTTACCTAATTGAACTATTGCATCCGCTTTTAAAAGGATCAATTGTAAAAATGTTACCATAATAGTTATGCCATTTGTTATTGCTCAATACTTATGGTACTCCGTACTACGTACATACCTACTGGTAGTATTGTAATAACTTATTGCTGTAGTTACAGTGGCATTCGTGTAAACGATACCATATTATTATATTATAAAAAAGGTACCTACTGCCTACGTACCTATTTATTACAATAATTATGCTATAAGATAATTTGATTATAATTTGATTTGAATAATGATTATAATAATGAAGGTCCTGCATAGTTAATTTGACTCGTTTGCATCGATCTAAGTTGTCAGTACTCCGATAAATTTATGTTTCGTATTATTGCATGAGATCAAACTTTTGACTTAAGGATAAAATCTTAAAAACGATCAACTATGCGATAGTTGATCGTTTTTAAGATTTAGTAAACACTGATATTATTTATACCTGTAAATACCTCTTTGATACGTTTACGAAGTATCAATACGTTTCAATCGTCCATACATACAAACGGGCAATAGGTAACATCTAATTCGTATTTGCATCAGCTGCATCGCGCGCACCTGCCGCCGGAGGGACATGTGTATGGACGCATATCGACAATTGACGCCAATTTTGCTACTATAATGTAGTATCAACTAGACAGTTTCTGTAAAACTAAGCTCTACTGGCTTTTAAATGCGTCTTTCACTTATTAAATTTAGGATTTTAATTTTATGTTTGAAAGACTGATAAACAGAACAAGATTTTTAAAACTATTAAAATAAATAACGTTTATTTATTTAAATCTGTGATCTTGATAAAGACAGTAGCTACCTACTTATGAAAATAGATATTATACAATTCATTTTACAATAGTGGTACCAATATTGACAAATAGTTCATTTAGTGATACATATTAATGAGATAGTACACTTTGGGCCGACTGCGGTAGGTGCCAACACTTTCTACTCTTTTCCATTCTCCCGCTACGAGTACTTATTACTTACGTGAGAGCACGTATTGAATTTTGTGCCCATTGCGAAGTTGGTGGCCAGTTAGGTGGATAAATTTCGAATTACATATGGGTCTAACGTACTTAAGACTTATGTTCGATCCTAACACAATATAGAGCCAATGTAAAAGAGGTTTTAACTGATGTAAAAACCAGACAAGTCTAAATTTTAATTCAAACTACATTTAAACTTAAGTGTAGGGAAAGTTCTAAAACAATAAACAAGTACAAAGTGATTTGTGGTGGTTCTCTTCTCTCCAAAGTTTCCAATCCGATCAAAGCACACCACCTATCCAAACAAACACACAAAATATTTTTTATTTATTTAATACAGTTTGTTATCTACATCCAAATATTTTTAAAACTTAAATCATGCCACATATTTCTAGCTTCTAGACATTCATAAAATGTATACATGCATTTAAAATTTTAATGTACGTCACATCTTAACTATATTCTAATATTTACCGTTGGCAAACAATTTACAATTGCGGAATCGCAATGTTTCTTAAAAATAAAAATTCCTCAGTTTAGTTTGTGAAATTCACAACATTGGCAAAATTCTTCCATTAAGATATAATTAAGATAAACAAAACACAATTAGCTTACTGTCTTGTGACTTGAGCTAGTCTGAAGTGAATGTCGTTTTATGACCTTTGAATAAGTACGAATGCAAAATATCCATTTACTGGACCATGGGAATAGGATCTTGTGACTTAGTGCAGTGCAACATTGTAACAGTTAGTGATGTTCCCATTAACTGTATGTTATTTGACACTTATATACATATTTTTTGGATTGGAACCTTTCAACTCAGAGCATGAACTAGCTCAGCTGTGGGTAAAAGAGGGAGATTGATACCGTCCCATAGAAGTGTGCCTACTTGTTCTAATCGATTATGGTGACGTAATAATATGTCTTTTTAAACATTTAGCGTATGTTGCCAGATATCTTAAAAAGCTACAAAAATATGCCTATAAACAACTACAGAAGAGCATTGACAAACTGAGAAAGAACGTTCTAGGGACTTCAAAACCAAAACAGAACCACGGTTTTAGTAAAAAAGATTCTGCTGCTGGCTGATTGCCTGTTTATTTGGATTCCTTGAAGCTCCGAAGAGAAATTTTAACGAGTCTAATAAAGTCAGCGCGAATTAAACAGACCATATTGAAAATAGCTAATCACCGAAGCATAGGCGCGTCTGAGCACCAATCGTAATGGTGCGAGAGTGCATGTCCGCGATCGGAGAGGAACGATAGCATTGTGCGGTGCTGCGCAAGCGCCGATCGCGTCGCCGATTGGGGAAGCCTGTCGCTTACGTGTCGCCTCTCGCCCCTATCTCTCGCCGGATCGCACGCAAATTATAATCGATACCATTATTGTAATATCTGACTACAACATTCGCACCACTATTGTTCCTTTCCTTCTCGATAAGTTTTTGCATGGTTGACTTTTAGCGATTTACTATTTTAATTGCTGCGTTCAGATCGTCTTTTTTGCTTATTTCGGGTTTGGTTGTTAACTTTTTGATTTCCTATCAGCTGTGTGCGGAGCAACGAGTTTGCAGCGAGTTAAGTACGCGTGCAGTGGTATTAATTGATTGTCGGCAGGTCATTAGCGAAAGCTTCTGACAAACCGCCATCGCGTA